>JAAKBF010000298.1:0-141227 GCA_012656075.1 Phytophthora hibernalis | reverse complement strand
GGGCTCGCCCTCAGCGGGTCCGCCAGCGACACCGCCGCCTACCACTGCAGACATCGCAATGGTGGACGCGGGAAGCGACGACGAGCTCCGAGCAGACATCGACGAAGGTGAAGTGTACGCTCCGATGCGCTTGGAGCCCGGCGTGATCCCCGCCCGCCGCCCTCGCCTTCGCCTCCGCCAGCTGACCGACGACGAGATGGAGGCAGCTGGTGCGGTGGAGGCGCTTGAGCGCGGCCCTGTCGGCCAAGATCGCGGACGCCGACGACTGGGAGACAGCGGAGGGTTACATCACAGCCCTCCCGTACATGCTGTACGACAAGCTGCAGCCCTACACTCAGGTACGGCAGGGCTCTGCTCGACCGCCCGCACCCCAGCCACAGCGCCGAGACCCCCAAGAGCAGGTGGAAGACCACCAGGAGACACAGCACGAGGCTACTGGGCAGCCGGACCAACCAGGTGACCCGGCACCGACGCGCCGCCGACGACGAGGAAGGCGCAAGGGCCGCCGCCAGCGACGTCACCCCCGACGGGCTAACGGCGGAGGTGGGGGCCGACAGCAGCGGAAGCAACGGCGTCCACGCCCCCACGCGGGACACGCCACCACCAACCACCACATTTTTCATCTTTCATTCCGTTTTCATATATTTCAAATTAAACATCGTCATGTTATATGGTGTGTCAAACCAAATATTTTGCTAGAATTTAGCCATCAAATGTAATATTTTAGAATACTTTCACAATAATTAGGATTGCTGTCACAGTTGTTATGAATAGTTACAATACAATGTTGCGGTAATCATGTACTGTTAAAATAGTAAGAGGGGATGCACGCATTTATTTCTTCTATACCTTCTCGGCCTTTTGGCTAAGATCAAGTGTAGTATCTGTTCTAATCAGTGTGAAAACTGGTTTTCGTCAATCTTTGGCGATCTATTTCACATTTATTTCTGAACCTTCTGTTCTGCTAGCTTGCTAGTACGTTACGGAGCGGTCTCCGGGGCTTTCACCTTTCCCCCGCGAGGCCAACTACACTTGCATCTTTTCTACTTTTCCACCCTCGGCTGTCCACCTCGGCTGTCCCCCTCGTTGCGTCCTCCAACGTCCCTCTCTTTGGACCAATCAGACCGCAGCGATGCGACTCTTTTGGCCAATCAGGGAGCGCGCTGTCCACGGACAGCGACTGCTCCACGGCCAGCCAATCCAGTCTCGCCAGCGACGCGTCTTTTTATAGCGCGGTCGGCGACGAGACGGCAGTCGGTGACCCGGCGGACGAGTGGGCGGATCCACTAGGTGTGGGGTTACACATTGTGGATCCGCTACCCGCTGCGCCGCGACCCTCACGCGCCTCGATTTGCGCTGGCCCCCAAGCGCACACCCGCCCCGCCGCCACGACCTTGCGTCGTTTCGGGGATCCACTGCTGGATCCACCGTCCGCTGGCGACAGTGGACGGTCCGCTGGCGCGGGGGGGCAGCGCACCACTTGGCCCCACTATCGGCCGAATGCTGGCCGCTCAGGCCGCACAGGCTTCTCAGCCCGTACGGCCGGCCGCCGAAGAAGCGCCGCCGCCGCCGGCCGCCACGACGCCCCCACGCCTCCGCCGGACCCCCAAGCGCGCCCGCTGGCTGGCCAAGGTCCCTCGCCCGCCCCCCGCCCGCCGCCGCCGCCCCAAGACCCTCCAGTGATGTGGCACGACCCGGCAGGGCGGGCGAAATGCTGCCCGTGCCGGTCGGGCCCGGGGCCGCCGCCACTGCTCGCGCGCTGGCGGCCGCCTACGGCCCCAGCGACTTCGACGACGGCCCCAGCGACGACGAGGACGCTCAAGACGACCGCGCCGCCGCTGCCAGGACCTCCGCAGACCCCGCGAGTGTGCTGCCTCGACCCGGCAGGGCGGGCGGCATGCTCGCTGCCATGCCAGCGCCTGGCGCCGCGCCGGCTGCCACTACCGCAGCTATTGCTGAGGCGGTAGTCGCAGCCGACGCCGCGGCCCCACACGGCGCAGCACACACCAGCACCCCGGCTGCCGTGGCCATGGACGTCGACGAGGGCGCACGGCAGCCCAGGACGTGCGACCAGCAGCAGCTTGTGCAGCGCTCGGGCGGCAAGCGACGCCGCCTGAACGCCGGCGATGATGAAGACCAGCGGGAGCTGGCCGAGCTCTTGCTCGCGGACGAGGACGAGGCCGGCGCCGAACACCTCGCGCCCAGGCTGCCCACGGCCAGCGCTCACCCGGCCTCCGTCCTCTCCGTGTACGTGCACGCTGCACCTCGCTTCGACTGCACGCTGTGCACGTACACGGCTGCCAGCTTCGCGTCGCTCAAGCGCCACAGGGACTCTCGGCACCGACGCACAGTCTTCCTGGACAGGTTCTCGGCTGGCTGTGCGTGCGGAACGCCCTTCGCCTCGAGGTTGGCCGCTGCCAGACACGCGCAAGCGTGCGCCAACCTCGGCAACAATTCGGCGGCGACTTCGACGGCAGCAAAGGCATCAAGCCCCACTGCTGCCGGAGTCAGAACCACCGTCCCTGCAGCGACCACCGCCGCGCCTGACCTGCCCCGCCAAATTCCCTCGGAGCTCGTTGCGTCCCCCGCAGCCGAGCTCCACCAACGCTGCAGTGCAGGCCCAGGTCGACGCAGAGCAGCAGGCCCGAGACCGCTGGGGCCCACCACTCCCTCGCACGCTGGTGGCCTCCCGAGTTGCTGACCGACTCGGCGAGGTGCCGCCGCCGCGCTGGGGCCCATCGCTTCCACGAGAGGTGGTGGTTTCCCGCGTTGCGGCGCGGCTGGAAGCGGTTCCAACCCCACGCTGGGGACCCCCGCTTCCACGCAGCGTCGTCGCGACCAGGATCGCGGGTCGCCACGCTCCTCCTCCCCGGATCCGTCGATGTTGGACGAGGAGATGAAGGAGAGCGAGCCGCCGGACCCGGCCCGCAGCGCAGCGGACGAAGAGACCAAGGACGCCGAACCGATGGACGGGGCGACGGAGTCCACGACGGACAGCGACCCGCCCACGACGATATCCCGGGAGTGGCGCCTCCAATTCGACGGAGCTTGCCGTGGAGGGCCCAACCCCGGTGGCGCTGGCGCACTGCTCTACGACCCCGAGGGTGTCGTCGTGTGGACGGGTTCGCACTACATGCCGGGCGCCAAGGAGACGAACAACACGGCCGAGTACACGGCCCTCCTGATCGGTGCCCGCGCAGCACAGACCACGGGGCACGACAGCTGCGCGTCGAGGGCGACAGCCTGCTGGTCATCCGCCAAGTCAAGGGGCTGTACGCCACCAAGAGCACCCGACTGCGGCAGCTCCGGAACGCTGTTCGCCACGAACTGGCTCGGGTGGGGCAACACTCGCTCCACCACATCGACCGGCAAGGCAACGCGTTCGCGGACCGCCTCGCCAACCGGGCGCTCGACATGAAGAGCGACAAGGTCGAGTGCAAGGAGCACCCGGTGACCGGCGCGTGCACGACATACATGGGCTCGCCCTCAGCGGGTCCGCCAGCGACACCGCCGCCTACCACTGCAGACATCGCAATGGTGGACGCGGGAAGCGACGACGAGCTCCGAGCAGACATCGACGAAGGTGAAGTGTACGCTCCGATGCGCTTGGAGCCCGGCGTGATCCCCGCCCGCCGCCCTCGCCTTCGCCTCCGCCAGCTGACCGACGACGAGATGGAGGCAGCTGGTGCGGTGGTGGAGCGCTTGAGCGCGGCCCTGTCGGCCAAGATCGCGGACGCCGACGACTGGGAGACAGCGGAGGGTTACATCACAGCCCTCCCGTACATGCTGTACGACAAGCTGCAGCCCTACACTCAGGTACGGCAGGGCTCTGCTCGACCGCCCGCACCCCAGCCACAGCGCCGAGACCCCCAAGAGCAGGTGGAAGACCACCAGGAGACACAGCACGAGGCTACTGGGCAGCCGGACCAACCAGGTGACCCGGCACCGACGCGCCGCCGACGACGAGGAAGGCGCAAGGGCCGCCGCCAGCGACGTCACCCCCGACGGGCTAACGGCGGAGGTGGGGGCCGACAGCAGCGGAAGCAACGGCGTCCACGCCCCCACGCGGGACACGCCACCACAGGGAGCACCGCATCGACGAAGCCATCGACGAGCTGCGTGCGCTGGAGCGTGCCCGCCCCCAAGCTCGCCCGGCCATCGACAAAGCCCGCCGTCGTGTCGGGCGGATCCGATCGGCGATCGAGCAGCAGCTTCTGCGCCACCGCTTCGACACAGCGGAGAAGGAGTGCGTGGATGGCATTTTGGCTGCAGCTCGCGCGGAAAGTGACGCACATGCAGCAGCAAGGGCGACCGCGGCACCAGGGATGATCGCGTCCCCAGAGGCTGCAGCGACCAGCGACACGGAACAGCAGGACGACGACGGCACCTGCCCCATCCCGAGCGACGTGCTGTGGAAGTTCTTCGACGACGTCAACACTCCGCGGTCGACGTTCGACCCGGAGGCACCCGAGGTGCTGTTTTCCGTGCTGCGATGGATCGACTTCCAGCGGCCCAGCGATTCACGGAGTTGCTGAAGGAGGCGCCGTCCACGGACGACATCGAAGTCCAGCTGCAGCACGTGAGCAGCACCTCCAGTCCTGGCCTGGACGGCGTCGGCTACGACGTGTACAAGCGCTTCGTGACGCAGCTGCTGCCGGTGCTCAAAGCGGCGTTCAAGCGCTGCTGGACGCACAAGAAGGTGCCTCAGAGCTGGAAGCTCGGCGTGGTACGCCTACTCTATAAGAAGGGCGCGCGTGACGACCCGGCAAACTGGAGGCCCATCTGCCTCCAGCAGGCCATCTACAAGCTCTACACGGGGGTTCTCGCGCGGCGACTCACCCGCTGGCAGGACGCCAACGACCGCCACGCGCCCGGCCAGAAGGGGTTTCGACCGGTGAATGGCTGTGGGGAACACAACTTCCTCGCAGCCATGCTCATCGACCACGCGCGTCGCAAGCACCGGCCGCTGTACGAGGTGTGGTACGACTTCCGAAACGCTTTCGGAAGTGTACCCCTCGGGCTGCTGTGGGACGCCATGAAGCGGACGGGCATCCCAGCCGAGTACATCGCTGCCGTCCAGGGCCTGTACGACCACGCAGCCTTCATGGTGGGAAACGCAGGGGACGGCAGCACGGCGCCGATCCTGCAGCGCGTTGGAGTATTCCAGGGGTGCCCGCTGAGCCCACCACTGTTCTCGGCGGCGATCAGCCCCTCCTCCACGCGTTGCAGCTACTGCCCAGCTCGGGAGTACAGCTCTCGGGCGACGACCGCCCCGGGGTCTCCGCGTATGCCGACGACCTCAAGACCTTCAGCGGCACCAAGGCGGGCGTCACCGAGCAACACGAGCTAGTGGCCATGTTCCTGCGATGGACCGGCATGGCGGCGAACCCGGCCAAGTGCAGATCGATGGGCGTGCGCCGCAACGGCAACGGCGCCATCGAGGCGGACCACCTGGAACTGGCGCTGGACGACACGCCGATCCCCACGTTGACGCACCTGCAGTCGTACACGTACCTGGGGATCGGCGACGGCTTCGATCACGTGCGCCGCCGCGTCGCGCTGGCGCCCAAGCTCAAGTCGCTCAAGCACGACATGACGGCGCTGATGGAGTCCGGCCTCGCGCCGTGGCAGGTGGTTAAGGCCGTGAAGGTGTACCTCTACCCTCGGGTGGAGTACGCCCTCCGGCACCTGCGGCCCGACGACCAGCTGCTGGAGAGCTTCGACCTCCACCTCCGCCGCGGCCTCCGCCACCTGCTTCGCCTCCCCAAGAGCGCCAACAACGACTTCGTGTACGCGCCGGTGTCGCGCGGCGGGATGGGCTTCCTGCCGCTGGTGGAGCTGCACGCAGCGCTGCAGATCGCGCACGGGTGGCAAATGCTCAACTCGCCGGACCCATCCATCCGGCGCATCGCGCGCGAGCAGCTCCATCAAGTCGCTGACGCGCGGCACCGGCTCGACAAGGAGCACTGGAAGCAGCGCGGCGACGAGCTGTGCGAGCTCCTCCTGAACGGGGAGCTCGGGACGTCGGCCCACGCGCCACCCAAGCGGCGCAACGGCGACATTGGCTCGCTGTGGGTCGACGTCCGCAAGAACCTCAAGGCCTTCCGGTTGAAGCTCGCGACCGCGCCCGCCAACCCAGAGTCCGGCGCACCGGCCAAGCCGCTGCAGCTTCGCGTGCCGCACCACACTGAGTGGCTGGACCACCGCAACGTGCTGCGGCACGTGAAGCAGCACATGAAGAACATACGCTGGCGGGCATGGTGCGACCACGTGGACCAAGGCCGGACGGCGCGCGCATGGCGGCATCGGGAGTGGCTTCCTGACGAGGCCGCGGGGCATGTGGGAAAGCGACTACCGCTTCGCGGTGGCCGCCCGCCTCAACATGCTCGACACGGTGAACGTGCTCGCGCGCCGACGCCTCCGCGCCCACGACCGATGCCGCCGCCCGGGCTGTCGTTGGAAGGAGACGTTGGCACACGTCCTCAACCACTGCCCGGGCACGATGGACAGCATCCGCTGTCGCCATGACGACGCGCTCAAGGAAATCGAGCGCACGCTCCACGCGTCGTCGGGCGACCGCCAGGGCCGCACCGAGCTCCGCACGAACCAGACCGTGCCGGGTCTGACTGGGCCAGCCCTGCGCCCCGACCTCCAGGTCTACAACCACGACCAACGCACGGTCGCGGTAGTGGACCTGGCGATCGCGTTCGACGAGCAGCCGCACGACGACCCAGAGAGCTCAGGACTGGCCAAGGCGGCGGCCGAGAAGAAGGCCAAGTACGCGGGCATCAAGCGGCACCTCGAGCGCCAAGGGTGGAAGGTCCACCTCTCGGCGCTCGTGTACGGCTCGCTGGGCTCGGTGGCACCCAATAACTACAAGGTGTACACCGAGCTCCTGGGGCTGCTCAAGTGCGATGCCAAGCGACTGGACCGGCAGCTGTCGGTGACATGCATCCAGTCCAGCCGCCGCATCTGGAACTGGCACTGCGCCCAGCACCGCGCCAGGCAGCACCAAGACCAACCGGCCGCAAGGGGCAGGCGGGTGACGGAGACCGGGGGCTCCGTCGCGCACCGGTCGACGCTAGACGGCAACACTCTGGCCCGCGTCGGCCGAAAGGGCCCCACCCAGGTAGGGAATCGCCCTCGGAAACCCAGTCTGGTGTTCGACCAAGGGATGCTCCACCGCCACGGCGGAGGTGCATTTCGACAGTCGAACCTCAACCCGCTACATATCAGATATAGTTACAACTCTAGTTAGACATCGGATAGGAATTTCTTAGGAAGTTAACGGGTATACCGGATGGTAAATAAAATAAACACTTCTCTGTTCTAATCAGTGTGAAAACTGGTTTCCGACGTTTTCGTTGGTCTTTTCACATTCATTTTGGAGTTTCTGGGAATGCTAGCTTGCTAGTTTTTCTTGGAACGGTCTCCGGGGCTTTCACTATCTCCCCGCGAGGCCAACCACCACATTTTTCATCTTTCATTCCGTTTTCATATATTTCAAATTAAACATCGTCATGTTATATGGTGTGTCAAACCAAATATTTTGCTAGAATTTAGCCATCAAATGTAATATTTTAGAATACTTTCACAATAATTAGGATTGCTGTCACAGTTGTTATGAATAGTTACAATACAATGTTGCGGTAATCATGTACTGTTAAAATAGTAAGAGGGGATGCGCATTTATTTCTTCTATACCTTCTCGGCCTTTTGGCTAAGATCAAGTGTAGTATCTGTTCTAATCAGTGTGAAAACTGGTTTTCGTCAATCTTTGGCGATCTATTTCACATTTATTTCTGAACCTTCTGTTCTGCTAGCTTGCTAGTACGTTACGGAGCGGTCTCCGGGGGCTTTCACCTTTCCCCGCGAGGCCAACTACACTGCATCTTTTTTGTCCACCTCGGCTGTCCCCCTCGTTGCGTCCTCCAACGTCCCTCTCCTTTTGGACCAATCAGACCGCAGCGATGCGACTGTTTTGGCCAATCAGGGAGGCGCGCTGTCCACGGACAGCGACTGCTCCACGGCCAGCCAATCCAGTCTCGCCAGCGACGCGTCTTTTTATAGCGCGGTCGGCGACGACGTACAGTCGGTGACCCGGCGGACGAGTGGGCGGATCCACTAGGTGTGGGGTTACATTGTGGATCTCTCACCGTTTTGGCCCTTTCCGGGCCGGAAACGGAGCGGAGAGGCCCCACGCGCGGTGCCACTGCTCGGCGGCGACCCTTCAGCGGCTGCAACTTCGGGCACGGGTCCGGGACCCGCAGCGCCCATTGCGCCGCGACCCCTCACGCGCCTCGAGCCCGCTGGCCCCCAAGCGCACACCCGCCCCGCCGCCACGACCTTGCGTCGTTTCGGGGATCCACTGCTGGATCCACCGTCCGCGCGCGGGAGGGCAGCGCACCCTGCCTTGGCGCTATCGGCCGAATGCTGGCCGCTCAGGCCGCACAGGCTTCTCAGCCCGTACGGCCGGCCGCCGAAGCGCCGCCGAGCACCGGCCCACGACGCCCCCACGCCTCCGCCGGACCCCCAAGCGACCCGCTGGCTGGCCAAGGTCCCTCGCCCGCCCCTCCGCCCGCCGCCGCCCCAAGACCCTCCAGCGATGTGCGACCCGGCAGGGCGGGCGGCATGCTCGCTGCCATGCCAGCGCCTGGCGCCGCGCGGCTGCCACTACCGCAGCTATTGCTGAGGCGGTAGTCGCAGCCGACGCCGCGGCTCCGCAGCACACACCAGCACCCCGGCTGCCGTGGCCATGGACGTCGACGAGGGCGCACGGCAGCCCAGGACGTGCGACCAGCAGCAGCTTGTGCAGCGCTCGGGCGGCAAGCGACGCCGCCTGAACGCCGGCGATGATGAAGACCAGCGGGAGCTGGCCGAGCTCTTGCTCGCGGACGAGGACGAGGCCGGCGCCGAACACCTCGCGCCCAGGCTGCCCACGGCCAGCGCTCACCCGGCCTCCGTCCTCTCCGTGTACGTGCACGCTGCACCTCGCTTCGACTGCACGCTGTGCACGTACACGGCTGCCAGCTTCGCGTCGCTCAAGCGCCACAGGGACTCTCGGCACCGACGCACAGTCTTCCTGGACAGGTTCTCGGCTGGCTGTGCGTGCGGAACGCCCTTCGCCTCGAGGTTGGCCGCTGCCAGACACGCGCAAGCGTGCGCCAACCTCGGCAACAATTCGGCGGCGACTTCGACGGCAGCAAAGGCATCAAGCCCCACTGCTGCCGGAGTCAGAACCACCGTCCCTGCAGCGACCACCGCCGCGCCTGACCTGCCCCGCCAAATTCCCTCGGAGCTCGTTGCGTCCCCCGCAGCCGAGCTCCACCAACGCTGCAGTGCAGGCCCAGGTCGACGCAGAGCAGCAGGCCCGAGACCGCTGGGGCCCACCACTCCCTCGCACGCTGGTGGCCTCCCGAGTTGCTGACCGACTCGGCGAGGTGCCGCCGCCGCGCTGGGGCCCATCGCTTCCACGAGAGGTGGTGGTTTCCCGCATTGCGGCGCGGCTGGAAGCGGTTCCAACCCCACGCTGGGGACCCCGCTTCCACGCAGCGTCGTCGCGACCAGGATCGCGGGTCGCCACGCTCCTCCTCCCCGATCCGTCGATGTTGGACGAGGAGATGAAGGAGAGCGAGCCGCCGGACCCGGCCCGCAGCGCAGCGGACGAAGAGACCAAGGACGCCGAACCGATGGACGGGGCGACGGAGTCCACGACGGACAGCGACCCGCCCACGACGATATCCCGGGAGTGGCGCCTCCAATTCGACGGAGCTTGCCGTGGAGGGCCCAACCCCGGTGGCGCTGGCGCACTGCTCTACGACCCCGAGGGTGCCGTCGTGTGGACGGGTTCGCACTACATGCCGGGCGCCAAGGAGACGAACAACACGGCCGAGTACACGGCCCTCCTGATCGGTGCCCGCGCAGCGACAGACCACGGGGCACGACAGCTGCGCGTCGAGGGCGACAGCCTGCTGGTCATCCGCCAAGTCAAGGGGCTGTACGCCACCAAGAGCACCCGACTGCGGCAGCTCCGGAACGCTGTTCGCCACGAACTGGCTCGGGTGGGGCAACACTCGCTCCACCACATCGACCGGCAAGGCAACGCGTTCGCGGACCGCCTCGCCAACCGGGCGCTCGACATGAAGAGCGACAAGGTCGAGTGCAAGGAGCACCCGGTGACCGGCGCGTGCACGACATACATGGGCTCGCCCTCAGCGGGTCCGCCAGCGACACCGCCGCCTACCACTGCAGACATCGCAATGGTGGACGCGGGAAGCGACGACGAGCTCCGAGCAGACATCGACGAAGGTGAAGTGTACGCTCCGATGCGCTTGGAGCCCGGCGTGATCCCCGCCCGCCGCCCTCGCCTTCGCCTCCGCCAGCTGACCGACGACGAGATGGAGGCAGCTGGTGCGGTGGTGGAGCGCTTGAGCGCGCCCTGTCGGCCAAGATCGCGGACGCCGACGACTGGGAGACAGCGGAGGGTTACATCACAGCCCTCCCGTACATGCTGTACGACAAGCTGCAGCCCTACACTCAGGTACGGCAGGGCTCTGCTCGACCGCCCGCACCCCAGCCACAGCGCCGAGACCCCCAAGAGCAGGTGGAAGACCACCAGGAGACACAGCACGAGGCTACTGGGCAGCCGGACCAACCAGGTGACCCGGCACCGACGCGCCGCCGACGACGAGGAAGGCGCAAGGGCCGCCGCCAGCGACGTCACCCCCGACGGGCTAACGGCGGAGGTGGGGGCCGACAGCAGCGGAAGCAACGGCGTCCACGCCCCCACGCGGGACACGCCACCACAGGGAGCACCGCATCGACGAAGCCATCGACGAGCTGCGTGCGCTGGAGCGTGCCCGCCCCAAGCTCGCCCGGCCATCGACAAAGCCCGCCGTCGTGTCGGGCGGATCCGATCGGCGATCGAGCAGCAGCTTCTGCGCCACCGCTTCGACACAGCGGAGAAGGAGTGCGTGGATGGCATTTTGGCTGCAGCTCGCGCGGAAAGTGACGCACATGCAGCAGCAAGGGCGACCGCGGCACCAGGGATGATCGCGTCCCCAGAGGCTGCAGCGACCAGCGACACGGAACAGCAGGACGACGACGGCACCTGCCCCATCCCGAGCGACGTGCTGTGGAAGTTCTTCGACGACGTCAACACTCCGCGGTCGACGTTCGACCCGGAGGCCCGGGGTGCTGTTTTCCGTGCTGCGATGGATCGACTTCCAGCGGCCCAGCGATTCACGGAGTTGCTGAAGGAGGCGCCGTCCACGGACGACATCGAAGTCCAGCTGCAGCACGTGAGCAGCACCTCCAGTCCTGGCCTGGACGGCGTCGGCTACGACGTGTACAAGCGCTTCGTGACGCAGCTGCTGCCGGTGCTCAAAGCGGCGTTCAAGCGCTGCTGGACGCACAAGAAGGTGCCTCAGAGCTGGAAGCTCGGCGTGGTACGCCTACTCTATAAGAAGGGCGCGCGTGACGACCCGGCAAACTGGAGGCCCATCTGCCTCCAGCAGGCCATCTACAAGCTCTACACGGGGGTTCTCGCGCGGCGACTCACCCGCTGGCAGGACGCCAACGACCGCCACGCGCCCGGCCAGAAGGGGTTTCGACCGGTGAATGGCTGTGGGGAACACAACTTCCTCGCAGCCATGCTCATCGACCACGCGCGTCGCAAGCACCGGCCGCTGTACGAGGTGTGGTACGACTTCCGAAACGCTTTCGGAAGTGTACCCCTCGGGCTGCTGTGGGACGCCATGAAGCGGACGGGCATCCCAGCCGAGCACATCGCTGCCGTCCAGGGCCTGTACGACCACGCAGCCTTCATGGTGGGAAACGCAGGGGACGGCAGCACGGCGCCGATCCTGCAGCGCGTTGGAGTATTCCAGGGGTGCCCGCTGAGCCCACCACTGTTCTCGGCGGCGATCAGCCCCTCCTCCACGCGTTGCAGCTACTGCCCAGCTCGGGAGTACAGCTCTCGGGCGACCGCCCCGGGTCTCCGCGTATGCCGACGACCTCAAGACCTTCAGCGGCACCAAGGCGGGCGTCACCGAGCAACACGAGCTAGTGGCCATGTTCCTGCGATGGACCGGCATGGCGGCGAACCCGGCCAAGTGCAGATCGATGGGCGTGCGCCGCAACGGCAACGGCGCCATCGAGGCGGACCACCTGGAACTGGCGCTGGACGACACGCCGATCCCCACGTTGACGCACCTGCAGTCGTACACGTACCTGGGGATCGGCGACGGCTTCGATCACGTGCGCCGCCGCGTCGCGCTGGCGCCCAAGCTCAAGTCGCTCAAGCACGACATGACGGCGCTGATGGAGTCCGGCCTCGCGCCGTGGCAGGTGGTTAAGGCCGTGAAGGTGTACCTCTACCCTCGGGTGGAGTACGCCCTCCGGCACCTGCGGCCCGACGACCAGCTGCTGGAGAGCTTCGACCTCCACCTCCGCCGCGGCCTCCGCCACCTGCTTCGCCTCCCCAAGAGCGCCAACAACGACTTCGTGTACGCGCCGGTGTCGCGCGGCGGGATGGGCTTCCTGCCGCTGGTGGAGCTGCACGCAGCGCTGCAGATCGCGCACGGGTGGCAAATGCTCAACTCGCCGGACCCATCCATCCGGCGCATCGCGCGCGAGCAGCTCCATCAAGTCGCTGACGCGCGGCACCGGCTCGACAAGGAGCACTGGAAGCAGCGCGGCGACGAGCTGTGCGAGCTCCTCCTGAACGAGGAGCTCGGGACGTCGGCCCACGCGCCACCCAAGCGGCGCAACGGCGACATTGGCTCGCTGTGGGTCGACGTCCGCAAGAACCTCAAGGCCTTCCGGTTGAAGCTCGCGACCGCGCCCGCCAACCCAGAGTCCGGCGCACCGGCCAAGCCGCTGCAGCTTCGCGTGCCGCACCACACTGAGTGGCTGGACCACCGCAACGTGCTGCGGCACGTGAAGCAGCACATGAAGAACATACGCTGGCGGGCATGGTGCGACCACGTGGACCAAGGCCGGACGCGCGCGCGCATGGCGGCATCGGGAGTGGCTTCCTGACGAGGCCGCGGGGCATGTGGGAAAGCGACTACCGCTTCGCGGTGGCCGCCCGCCTCAACATGCTCGACACGGTGAACGTGCTCGCGCGCCGACGCCTCCGCGCCCACGACCGATGCCGCCGCCCGGGCTGTCGTTGGAAGGAGACGTTGGCACACGTCCTCAACCACTGCCCGGGCACGATGGACAGCATCCGCTGTCGCCATGACGACGCGCTCAAGGAAATCGAGCGCACGCTCCACGCGTCGTCGGGCGACCGCCAGGGCCGCACCGAGCTCCGCACGAACCAGACCGTGCCGGGTCTGACTGGGCCAGCCCTGCGCCCCGACCTCCAGGTCTACAACCACGACCAACGCACGGTCGCGGTAGTGGACCTGGCGATCGCGTTCGACGAGCAGCCGCACGACGACCCAGAGAGCTCAGGACTGGCCAAGGCGGCGGCCGAGAAGAAGGCCAAGTACGCGGGCATCAAGCGGCACCTCGAGCGCCAAGGGTGGAAGGTCCACCTCTCGGCGCTCGTGTACGGCTCGCTGGGCTCGGTGGCACCCAATAACTACAAGGTGTACACCGAGCTCCTGGGGCTGCTCAAGTGCGATGCCAAGCTGCTGGACCGGCAGCTGTCGGTGACATGCATCCAGTCCAGCCGCCGCATCTGGAACTGGCACTGCGCCCAGCACCGCGCCAGGCAGCACCAAGACCAACCGGCCGCAAGGGGCAGGCGGGTGACGGAGACCGGGGGCTCCGTCGCGCACCGGTCGACGCTAGACGGCAACACTCTGGCCCGCGTCGGCCGAAAGGGCCCCACCCAGGTAGGGAATCGCCCTCGGGAAACCCAGTCTGGTGTTCGACCAAGGGATGCTCCACCGCCACGGCGGAGGTGCATTTCGACAGTCGAACCTCAACCCGCTACATATCAGATATAGTTACAACTCTAGTTAGACATCGGATAGGAATTTCTTAGGAAGTTAACGGGTATACCGGATGGTAAATAAAATAAACACTTCTCTGTTCTAATCAGTGTGAAAACTGGTTTCCGACGTTTTTCGTTGGTCTTTTTCACATTCATTTTTGGAGTTTCCGGGAATGCTAGCTTGCTAGTTTTCTTGGAACGGTCTCCGGGGCTTTCACTATCTCCCCGCGAGGCCAACCACCACATTTTTTCATCTTTCATTCCGTTTTCATATATTTCAAATTAAACATCGTCATGTTATATGGTGTGTCAAACCAAATATTTTGCTAGAATTTAGCCATCAAATGTAATATTTTAGAATACTTTCACAATAATTAGGATTGCTGTCACAGTTGTTATGAATAGTTACAATACAATGTTGCGGTAATCATGTACTGTTAAAATAGTAAGAGGGGATGCACGCATTTATTTCTTCTATACCTTCTCGGCCTTTTGGCTAAGATCAAGTGTAGTATCTGTTCTAATCAGTGTGAAAACTGGTTTTCGTCAATCTTTGGCGATCTATTTCACATTTATTTCTGAACCTTCTGTTCTGCTAGCTTGCTAGTACGTTACGGAGCGGTCTCCGGGGGCTTTCACCTTTCCCCGCGAGGCCAACTACACTTGCATCTTTTCTACTTTTCCACCCTCGGCTGTCCACCTCGGCTGTCCCCCTCGTTGCGTCCTCCAACGTCCCTCTCCTGTTTTGGACCAATCAGACCGCAGCGATGCGACTGTTTTGGCCAATCAGGGAGCGCGCGCTGTCCACGGACAGCGACTGCTCCACGGACAGCCAATCCAGTCTCGCCAGCGACGCGTCTTTTTATAGCGCGGTCGGCGACGAGACGGTACAGTCGGTGACCCGGCGGACGAGTGGGCGGATCCACTAGGTGTGGGGTTACATTGTGGATCCGCTCACCCGTTTTGGCCCTTTCTGGGCCGGAAACGGAGCCCGGAGAGGCCCCACGCGCGGTGCCACTGCTCGGCACCGGCGACCCTTCAGCGGCTGCAACTTCGGGCACGGGTCCGGGACCTGCAGCGCCCATTGCGCCGCGACCCCTCACGCGCCTCGAGCCCGCTGGCCCCCAAGCGCACACCCGCCCCGCCGCCACGACCTTGCGTCGTTTCGGGGATCCACTGCTGGATCCACCGTCCGCTGGCGCGGGAGGGGGCAGCGCACCCTCCGCACTTGGCCCCACTATCGGCCGAATGCTGGCCGCTCAGGCCGCACAGGCTTCTCAGCCCGTACGGCCGGCCGCCGAAGAAGCGCCGCCGAGCACCGGCCGCCACGACGCCCCCACGCCTCCGCCGGACCCCAAGCGCGCCCGCTGGCTGGCCAAGGTCCCTCGCCCGCCCTCCGCCCGCCGCCGCCGCCCCAAGACCCTCCAGCGATGTGGCACGACCCGGCAGGGCGGGCGAAATGCTCGCTGCCATGCCAGCGCCTGGCGCCGCGCCGGCTGCCACTACCGCAGCTATTGCTGAGGCGGTAGTCGCAGCCGACGCCGCGGCTCCACACGGCGCAGCACACACCAGCACCCCGGCTGCCGTGGCCATGGACGTCGACGAGGGCGCACGGCAGCCCAGGACGTGCGACCAGCAGCAGCTTGTGCAGCGCTCGGGCGGCAAGCGACGCCGCCTGAACGCTGGCGATGATGAAGACCAGCGGGAGCTGGCCGAGCTCTTGCTCGCGGACGAGGACGAGGCCGGCGCCGAACACCTCGCGCCCAGGCTGCCCACGGCCAGCGCTCACCCGGCCTCCGTCCTCTCCGTACGTGCACGCTGCACCTCGCTTCGACTGCACGCTGTGCACGTACACGGCTGCCAGCTTCGCGTCGCTCAAGCGCCACAGGGACTCTCGGCACCGACACACAGTCTTCCTGGACAGGTTCTCGGCGGGCTGTGCGTGCGGAACGCCCTTCGCCTCGAGGTTGGCCGCTGCCAGACACGCGCAAGCGTGCGCCAACCTCGGCAACAATTCGGCGGCGACTTCGACGGCAGCAAAGGCATCAAGCCCCACTGCTGCCGGAGTCAGAACCACCGTCCCTGCAGCGACCACCGCCGCGCCTGACCTGCCCCGCCAAATTCCCTCGGAGCTCGTTGCGTCCCCCGCAGCCGAGCTCCACCAACGCTGCAGTGCAGGCCCAGGTCGACGCAGAGCAGCAGGCCCGAGACCGCTGGGGCCCACCACTCCCTCGCACGCTGGTGGCCTCCCGAGTTGCTGACCGACTCGGCGAGGTGCCGCCGCCGCGCTGGGGCCCATCGCTTCCACGAGAGGTGGTGGTTTCCCGCATTGCGGCGCGGCTGGAAGCGGTTCCAACCCCACGCTGGGGACCCCGCTTCCACGCAGCGTCGTCGCGACCAGGATCGCGGGTCGCCACGCTCCTCCTCCCCGGATCCGTCGATGTTGGACGAGGAGATGAAGGAGAGCGAGCCGCCGGACCCGGCCCGCAGCGCAGCGGACGAAGAGACCAAGGACGCCGAACCGATGGACGGGGCGACGGAGTCCACGACGGACAGCGACCCGCCCACGGCGATATCCCGGGAGTGGCGCCTCCAATTCGACGGAGCTTGCCGTGGAGGGCCCAACCCCGGTGGCGCTGGCGCACTGCTCTACGACCCCGAGGGTGCCGTCGTGTGGACGGGTTCGCACTACATGCCGGGCGCCAAGGAGACGAACAACACGGCCGAGTACACGGCCCTCCTGATCGGTGCCCGCGCAGCAGCAGACCACGGGGCACGACAGCTGCGCGTCGAGGGCGACAGCCTGCTGGTCATCCGCCAAGTCAAGGGGCTGTACGCCACCAAGAGCACCCGACTGCGGCAGCTCCGGAACGCTGTTCGCCACGAACTGGCTCGGGTGGGGCAACACTCGCTCCACCACATCGACCGGCAAGGCAACGCGTTCGCGGACCGCCTCGCCAACCGGGCGCTCGACATGAAGAGCGACAAGGTCGAGTGCAAGGAGCACCCGGTGACCGGCGCGTGCACGACATACATGGGCTCGCCCTCAGCGGGTCCGCCAGCGACACCGCCGCCTACCACTGCAGACATCGCAATGGTGGACGCGGGAAGCGACGACGAGCTCCGAGCAGACATCGACGAAGGTGAAGTGTACGCTCCGATGCGCTTGGAGCCCGGCGTGATCCCCGCCCGCCGCCCACGCCTTCGCCTCCGCCAGCTGACCGACGACGAGATGGGGGCAGCTGGTGCGGTGGTGGAGCGCTTGATCGCGGCCCTGTCGGCCAAGATCGCGGACGCCGACGACTGGGAGACAGCGGAGGGTTACATCACAGCCCTCCCGTACATGCTGTACGACAAGCTGCAGCCGTACACTCAGGTACGGCAGGGCTCTGCTCGACCGCCCGCACCCCAGCCACAGCGCCGAGACCCTAAGAGCAGGTGGAATGTCACCAGGAGACACAGCACGAGGCTACTGGGCAGCCGGACCAACCAGGTGACCCGGCACCGACGCGCCGCCGACGACGAGGAAGGCGCAAGGGCCGCCGCCAGCGACGTCACCCCCGACGGGCTAACTGCGGTGGTGGTGGCCGACAGCAGCGGAAGCAACGGCGTCCACGCCCCCACGCGGGACACGCCACCACAGGGAGCACCGCATCGACGAAGCCATCGACGAGCTGCGTGCGCTGGAGCGTGCCCGCCCCCAAGCTCGCCCAGCCATTGACAAAGCTCGCCGCCGAGTTGGCCGGATCCGATCGGCGATCGATCAGCAGCTTCTGCGCCACCGCTTCGACACAGCGGAGAAGGAGTGCGTGGATGGCATCTTGGCTGCAGCTCGCGCGGAAAGTGACGCACATGCAGCAGCAAGGGCGACCGCGGCACCAGGGATGATCGCGTCCCCAGAGGCTGCAGCGACCAGCGACACGGAACAGCAGGACGACGACGGCACCTGCCCCATCCCGAGCGACGTGCTGTGGAAGTTCTTCGACGACGTCAACACTCCGCGGTCGACGTTCGACCCGGAGGCACCCAGGGTGCTGTTTTCCGTGCTGCGATGGATCGACTTCCAGCGGCCCAGCGATTCACGGAGTTGCTGAAGGAGGCGCCGTCCACGGACGACATCGAAGTCCAGCTGCAGCACGTGAGCAGCACCTCCAGTCCTGGCCTGGACGGCGTCGGCTACGACGTGTACAAGCGCTTCGTGACGCAGCTGCTGCCGGTGCTCAAAGCGGCGTTCAAGCGCTGCTGGACGCACAAGAAGGTGCCTCAGAGCTGGAAGCTCGGCGTGGTACGCCTACTCTATAAGAAGGGCGCGCGTGACGACCCGGCAAACTGGAGGCCCATCTGCCTCCAGCAGGCCATCTACAAGCTCTACACGGGGTTCTCGCGCGGCGACTCACCCGCTGGCAGGACGCCAACGACCGCCACGCGCCCGGCCAGAAGGGGTTTCGACCGGTGAATGGCTGTGGGGAACACAACTTCCTCGCAGCCATGCTCATCGACCACGCGCGTCGCAAGCACCGGCCGCTGTACGAGGTGTGGTACGACTTCCGAAACGCTTTCGGAAGTGTACCCCTCGGGCTGCTGTGGGACGCCATGAAGCGGACGGGCATCCCAGCCGAGTACATCGCTGCCGTCCAGGGCCTGTACGACCACGCAGCCTTCATGGTGGGAAACGCAGGGGACGGCAGCACGGCGCCGATCCTGCAGCGCGTTGGAGTATTCCAGGGGTGCCCGCTGAGCCCACCACTGTTCTCGGCGGCGATCAGCCCCTCCTCCACGCGTTGCAGCTACTGCCCAGCTCGGGAGTACAGCTCTCGGGCGACGACCGCCCCGGGTCTCCGCGTACGCCGACGACCTCAAGACCTTCAGCGGCACCAAGGCGGGCGTCACCGAGCAACACGAGCTAGTGGCCATGTTCCTGCGATGGACCGGCATGGCGGCGAACCCGGCCAAGTGCAGATCGATGGGCGTGCGCCGCAACGGCAACGGCGCCATCGAGGCGGACCACCTGGAACTGGCGCTGGACGACACGCCGATCCCCACGTTGACGCACCTGCAGTCGTACACGTACCTGGGGATCGGCGACGGCTTCGATCACGTGCGCCGCCGCGTCGCGCTGGCGCCCAAGCTCAAGTCGCTCAAGCACGACGTGACGGCGCTGATGGAGTACGGCCTCGCGCCGTGGCAGGTGGTTAAGGCCGTGAAGGTGTACCTCTACCCTCGGGTGGAGTACGCCCTCCGGCACCTGCGGCCCGACGACCAGCTGCTGGAGAGCTTCGACCTCCACCTCCGCCGCGGCCTCCGCCACCTGCTTCGCCTCCCCAAGAGCGCCAACAACGACTTCGTGCACGCGCCGGTGTCGCGCGGCGGGATGGGCTTCCTGCCGCTGGTGGAGCTGCACGCAGCGCTGCAGATCGCGCACGGGTGGCAAATGCTCAACTCGCCGGACCCAGCCATCCGGCGCATCGCGCGCGAGCAGCTCCATCAAGTCGCTGACGCGCGGCACCGGCTCGACAAGGAGCACTGGAAGCAGCGCGGCGACGAGCTGTGCGAGCTCCTCCTGAACGAGGAGCTCGGGACGTCGGCCCACGCGCCACCCAAGCGGCGCAACGGCGACATTGGCTCGCAGTGGGTCGACGTCCGCAAGAACCTCAAGGCCTTCCGGTTGAAGCTCGCGACCGCGACCGCCGACCCAGAGTCCGGCGCACCGGCCAAGCCGCTGCAGCTTCGCGTGCCGCACCACACTGAGTGGCTGGACCACCGCAACGTGCTGCGGCACGTGAAGCAGCACATGAAGAACATACGCTGGCGGGCATGGTGCGACCACGTGGACCAAGGCCGGACGGCGCGCGCGCATGGCGGCATCGGGAGTGGCTTCCTGACGAGGCCGCGGGGAAAGTGGGAGAGCGACTACCGCTTCGCGGTGGCCGTCCGCCTCAACATGCTCGACACGGTGAACGTGCTCGCGCGCCGACGCCTCCGCGCCCACGACCGATGCCGCCGCCCGGGCTGTCGTTGGAAGGAGACGTTGGCACACGTCCTCAACCACTGCCCGGGCACGATGGACAGCATCCGCGGTCGCCACGACGACGCGCTCAAGGAAATCGAGCGCACGCTCCACGCGTCGTCGGGCGACCGCCAGGGCCGCACCGAGCTCCGCACGAACCAGACCGTGCCGGGTCTGACTGGGCCAGCCCTGCGCCCCGACCTCCAGGTCTACAACCACGACCAACGCACGGTCGCGGTAGTGGACCTGGCGATCGCGTTCGACGAGCAGCCGCACGACGACCCAGAGAGCTCAGGACTGGCCAAGGCGGCGGCCGAGAAGAAGGCCAAGTACGCGGGCATCAAGCGGCACCTCGAGCGCCAAGGGTGGAAGGTCCACCTCTCGGCGCTCGTGTACGGCTCGCTGGGCTCGGTGGCACCCAATAACTACAAGGTGTACACCGAGCTCAGGTAGGGAATCGCTCTCGGAAACCCAGTCTGGTGTTCGACCAAGGGATGCGCCACTGCCACGGCGGAGGTGCATTTCGACAGTCGAACTTCAACCCGCTACATATCAGATATAGTCACAACTCTAGTTAGACATCGGATAGGAATTTCTTAGGAAGTTAACGGGTATACCGGATGGTAAATAAAATAAACACTTCTCTGTTCTAATCAGTGTGAAAACTGGTTTCCGACGTTTTTCGTTGGTCTTTTCACATTCATTTTGGAGTTTCCGGGAATGCTAGCTTGCTAGTTTTTCTTGGAACGGTCTCCGGGGCTTTCACTATCTCCCCGCGAGGCCAACCACCACATTTTTTCATCTTTCATTCCGTTTTCATATATTTCAAATTAAACATCGTCATGTTATATGGTGTGTCAAACCAAATATTTTGCTAGAATTTAGCCATCAAATGTAATATTTTAGAATACTTTCACAATAATTAGGATTGCTGTCACAGTTGTTATGAATAGTTACAATACAATGTTGCGGTAACCATGCGCTTCGCTACCCCGCTGTTGCGTGTCGGACATACTGCTTCCTCTCTCTTCTCACCACTGCCGATTGAGCGGGCAAGTTCATGTAGAATCGGACTCGAACCCATCGTGCTGATGTCGTGTGCGGGGTCGGTTTTGTTTGACCAGGTCTTCTGCACAACCTCAGCAAGTTGACCAGTGATGCTCCTGCACAACCTCAGCAAGCTGTTCTAGTTACCCAGTGATGCTCCGCTGGGACCAAATGCGATAGCACACCGCGTGTACATGGTTCTCACGGCCACTGGACTCGAACAGGTGGACACATGGCTTTCGGTCTGTGCATTAGCTGTGAAGGTGCGGAATAGCTGAAGGGATGCGTGAGTGGTGTGACAAGGCTGTGGAGGTGCATATGGTGGGTGGTGGTGCGTGTGGTCCGCAGAATAGGCGTTCGCAAAACAGGAGGGTTGTTTAGGGTTCGACGCGCGGGTAGCTCAGTGGTAGAGCGTTCGATTGCAGCTCGAAGGGTCACTGGTTCAATCCCGGTCCCGCGCTTCTTGTTGTTGCGAGCGCCTTGTGTCCTCTCGGACGGCGGGTTTTGTCGCTCTTTGCCACCACCACATATACGCTTCGCTACCCCGCTGTTGCGTGTCGGACATACTGCTTTCCTCTCTCTTCTCACCACTGCCGATTGAGCGGGCAAGTTCATGTAGAATCGGACTCGAACCCATCGTGCTGATGTCGTGTGCGGGGTCGGTTTTGTTTGACCAGGTCTTGGTCTGCACAACCTCAGCAAGCTGTTCTAGTTACCCAGTGATGCTCCGCTGGGACCAAATGCGATAGCACACCGCGTGTATATGGTTCTCACGGCCACTGGACTCGAACAGCTGGACACATGGCTTTCGGTCTGTGCATTAGCTGTGAAGGTGCGGAATAGCTGAAGGGATGCGTGAGTGGTGTGACAAGGCTGTGGAGGTGCATATGGGGAAATTGCATTGTTTCCAGTTATCTGGGCCCTAGCTCTAAATTGTCACTGCATCGGGCGTGTAGTTTCGGGTCGATTGAGTTGCTGGATTGGGTCTGGAGGATACGTCTCTGAATATACAACTTCGGGCGAGCCCACATTATTACCAGTGGGAATTCGCACAAGCTGTGAATGTTGCAGTTGAAATGGGAAATTTGGAGACTTTGCGATGGCTTTTGGGCACTTCTCGGGTTTTATAGTGGACGACCAAGCGGTTCAAACGGCTTGCAACGATGGACGGCTCGATATACTGCAGTGGTTGCTGGATAATGAGGCGGAAACTCCAGGTAATGGGGTCCAGTGGAACGCTGCTGTTGATATCAGTGTTGCTGTGAAAATAAGCAACTGGGGGCCGCTCGGTGGTTGATTGAGCATATTCCTATCGAAGATACTGATCGCTTCGCTGTCGTTACGTCGGCTATGGTAAACGGTGCTGTCGACATCGCGACGTTAACTCTTCCGGAAGGGCGCCACGTTTTGGAGTTCGTTGGTCGTTACTTGCATCATAACGTGGTGGAATTGAGATTGGATTCCGGTCATGCCATTCCATTTACGGATGGCGAGCTCGGTCCGCCGAGGATTATGCTGGAGCATTTAGGCTGTGATGAGCATTGGGACCTTCTGCAGCGAGTTGTGCGATTTGGGGAGCAACCCGACTGCAACATGTCGTGGTCTGGCGTGCTACAAGCGGCATGCAAGCTCGGCAGGGTGACCACCCTGCAGTGGTTATTGGAACAGCCACGCGGTCAGAGAGAAGTGAAAATATTGAAATCTTCTGGAAGCTTGTATACACTGCTGTGCGAGGCTGCGGAGGAGGTAACGTTGAGATGTTGCAGTACGATCAAGATCTCATCGATAAGTACGGGAATGCTCTCTAGCCGCTATCCGAAAAGACCAGATGTGCTCCGTGAAATGGATTTTGCGCCGCTTTCCGAAGACTGAGCGAGTGCCAGACTATTGTGTCCTCGTTGAGGCAGCGAAATTTGGGCGTTTGGACATGCTGCAGTATTTCGAGACCATTGCCCTATACGGTGTTTTTAGCCGTTTGAAGCCAAACTGCAACCAAACTGCTGATATGGTTGTTGCAAAAGCAGACCATAATTTGAACGTCATTGATGGTCAAACAGTGCACCGCGCTAGATGGTGTTCAACGGGTATCAGCAAATGGCCATTTGAAGGTGATAAAATGGCTAAATTTTCGCCGGCGGAGCGCTGCTCATTTGTTGCCATGGATTGTGCCGCTGCAAATGGACATTTGGAGGTGGTGAAATGGCTTCACGCCAACAGTTTTGAAGGCTGCACAATTAAAGCGATGAATGGAGCTGCAGCGCATGGCCACCTGGAGGTTTTGAAATGGCTTCATGCCAACACAAGAGCGAAGAGCTCGAAGGAGACAATGGATCTCGCAGCGACTAGGGGTCATCTTAACGTGTTAAAGTGGTTGCACATGAACCGATCGGAAGGTTGTTCTTCAGCAGCTATTGGAAATGGTATTCGCCATGGACACTTTAATGTTATATGCTGGCTACACAAGGTGTTCCCGACCTTAGCCCGACTACACGAAGTGTTTGCCGTTCCAACCGGTTTGAGATTCTGCTGTATCCTTCCCCAAGATCTTCGATCAGAGTTTGCTAAACCCTATTAGAAATCGGCACATTCGTGAGTGGTTTAAGGTTGTGCGAAATAGGCAGTTTTAGTCACTGAGGTTATAATTTGGAGGCTCCAACCAAGCGATGTATGGTACAGCACAGTGCCCTATTGCCCTACACAGCTTGGGTTCATCAGCTCAAGCGGCATCGCCTTCTCAAAAGCTAAGACGTCAGCATCAACCAGGTTGAAGTAAGTGTCCCATTCTTAAAAATATAGGTCACCACCTCTTTGGTATGTTATCCAGCAGCTTCCACCACTGCTGCTGCTTGGATCGGACCACCATTTAATGGTGGTTGGGACACATGAAATGAGAGCAGCATCGTCCAAGGCGATCGATACGCCTGTCGTAGGCAAGTGGATTGGATCACACGTTGAACTTACCATACCTATTGGTCTCTTTTTATAAAATAAGGCCAATAGGTATCGCCGTATCTTTCTGTAAAACTCAACACGATGTGGCAAATCATGTGCATCCCAAGTTGAAGTGTCCTCTTTTCAAAGGAAAAGGCCCTCCCATCTCCCTTCGACATCACCGTCCAATGAAAATGCGTCGGTAGTGCGTCACTTTATCTTGCCTTGCCGTTGGAAGCTCATTCCGCAATTTGCGTCGCCAGACTCAAGCATCTCCACCCTAAGACCAGAACGTCCTTCCTCTCAATTGCAATGCTGCCCACTCTCGGCAGCGTTGCGGCTGTCATGCAGCACCATTCAACCGCCGGAGCTCTGGACCAAGTGGGGCCTCTGGTTTCGAACTTCGTGGGGCCCCAACCCACGCTCTCGCTCAGTGAGGCCTGCAAGTTGCTGTCCCTCGCTCTGCTGGACCGGATCTGGGCCTCCAGTTGCACTTCTGATGAGACCAGAGATCCCCACTGGTCGCTCTGCAACTTTCTACGCTCCGACGAGTTCTACCACCGCTGGCAATTCGCCTCAGCGGTGAAAGTTGCCGTGGAGAAAGAGGATGTGGCCCTGTTGAAGTGGCTCTTCAGTCACTTCCAGGGCTGCGTCGTGACCCCCGACGCGGTCATTTTGGCCGCGGAGATCGGCAACATTGCTGTGTTGCAGTTTTTAGTGGCCAACGACTCCCAGCGTGACGGCAACAAGGTGGAGTGGGGAGGCAATAGCATCCAACAAGCTCTGACCCAGGACAAGCTGGAAACAGCCCATTGGTTGTACAGCAACATCCCTCTTGAAGGGATGGACAACCAGCAACGTACGTGGAGTATCAAGGCATCTATGGATGCTGGAGACTTGGACTTCTGCAAGACAATGATGCCATTAGGCAGGTGCGTCCTGGACTACTCGGAGTTCTGCTCGATCCCCGAAGTGATCGAGTGGAAACTCGACTGTGGCTATTTGAAACGAGACGCACCCGATGCAGTCGCCGCGATTCGCGACTTGGTCGCTACGGGCCGTCTGGATCTTATGTAGAGAATTTCGGACGAGCATCACGAATTGTCGGAAGATTCCGAGTGGCTTGAAGAGTGGCAGAATGCGTTGAATGACGCGTGCCAGGCTGGCAAGCTCCCAGTCGTAAAATGGCTGATGGAACACCCTTTGGCCGTCAAACTGTTGACGTCATGAGATCCACGAGGAATCTACCAAAGCTGCTATCATCCTCGGCTGCTAAGAATGCTGTCAAAGTGATGCAGTATCTTTACGAGCAAGGTGCGGCCGACCAATTTGCAGAAGCTCTGGCTAAAGCGATCGAAGCTGATCAAATGGAAGCCGTGAAGTGGCTGGTGGAGCACTTTCCGTCGACCGAGACAATCCCCGACTATTGTGTGTTAGATGAAGCTGCTAGATATGGTCGCGTCGAGATGCTGGAGCTATTTCAGAGTCTGGATCCATCACGAGATTCTGGTGTCTTTCTCCCAGCTCCTGCTGGTGATGGAGAGGATGAGCACGATGAACCCGTAACGATACACGTGCATGTGGTACAGGCAGATCGTCACCGTAAGGTGCTCAACAATAAGTACTGGCGCCGCTTATCTTGGCCTTCAACGGACCAATGGACGATGCTGCGGCTAATGGCGAACTGAAAGCAGTGCAATGGCTGCATGAAACCGCGGTGAAGGCTGCACGGCCGCTGCACTGAATGAAGCTGCGGCCAATGGATGCCTGGACGTCGTGAAATGGCTCCATGTCCATCGATCGGAAGGGTGCTCAACCGAGGCAATGGACTTTGCTGCATCGAACGGACATCTCGAGGCGGTACAATGGCTGCACGAGAACACGACGACGGGAAGCACGAACGCTTCGATGGACCTTGCTGCTGATGGAGGTCATTTGGAGACGTTGAAGTGGCTCAAGTCAAACCGATCGGAAGGCTGCACTGTCGAGGCGATCCAAAACGCGCTGAATAGTAGTCGCCTGTTGTCTTCTGGATCAGTTTCCAGATAACATTCCTGTGGCGATTAAAGCGCCGGGCTCAAGCAAGAAGTTTGACGTGCTGCTGTTCT
The DNA here is from genome assembly GCA_012656075.1 of Phytophthora hibernalis. Classification (NCBI taxonomy): domain Eukaryota; phylum Oomycota; class Peronosporomycetes; order Peronosporales; family Peronosporaceae; genus Phytophthora; species Phytophthora hibernalis. Next base: position 115,186 of record JAAKBF010000298.1, on the reverse strand, counting down.
TGCACGATCGATTCCCCGACCTCTTCACACCCGATTTCATTCGTAGTATTCACTCACTCATCAACAGAAGTCGCGCTTTGTCATGTTATATCGAAATCCTGGACTGGTTGACTGCAAACTACCCGTGCCAGACATGCCCCAAGGGGAAGGTGGGCGATTTGAAGGACTTGCCGGTCAGATCTTGGGAAACATCGCGCAACAGATCGCGGGTCAGCTTGGTGGTGGACTCCACGGTGGAGTACCTGGTCAGCCGGCGGTTGAGCAGCAGCGAATTGAACTGCAAGACAACGCGGTGGCGATGGTGACGAATAACATTATGGTGGTGGTTCACCACAGAAGATGAGGACCTTGTTGACAATGCGTAAAGGGACTAGGTTGAAAGTGAAGAACGACGTCTTGGCGCTGATGACGAGCTCGTCGTTCGAAGGCAAGATGGAAATGACGAAACTGATGACGCTCGTATTTCGTGGTCAAGTAATTGTTGTATAATTCACAATTCGATGTTTCCTTTCTGTTGGGATGGAGTAATGAAGTACAGGGCATATAATTTGCTTTCACTGATAAGGAAAAACTAACGCCGTGTATTACACGGAGAAGCTAAGGATTGTATTCCTGCTATCGCGTTGGAGACGCAATTCTCATACACTGTCCAGTAACAACACAGGAGCTCCTAAGATGAAGTAGTTGTTTTGTCGAACACTAACCAGGGTCTTCGTGGTTTCTTACATTTTTGTTGTCTTCGAACTAAAATGTAGACTAGAAAACTACGTACCCCAAACAAGGAGGCGTATCCCTAACACGAGTACGAGTCCACAGCAAAGCAGCCAGCGCTCGGGGATTCTCAGGCTGTACTCATACTGTGCCCGCATCGACCACACCCGACATATCTAGAATCTAGATGTAAATGGGTGAAACAAAAATGCCAGCGATTAGCAACAAACCCATAATCTAGATTCTAGATTCTAAATTGCTAATCGCTGGCTATTTTTGTTTCACCCATTTCCTTCAAACAACATTCAGTGGGTGGATGGGTTTGATGTTATCCGTGGCCGCTACGGTCGACATTCTCCTGGGTGTTTTCATTGTCAATCGGGTATTAGATATTAAGGGTAAAGTAACTTGATCTGATGGTGTCATTTGGCTACACCTTCATCTAATTAAAGAGTGGGCACCCACCGATTTCGACTAAAAATCTGACATGGATCTTATATACATGTAAAAGGTCTTTCAATTTCGAAGATATTTGAAAACTGGCGTTCTACCAGACACAATATTTTTCAAAAGTAAATGCATAAAAGTAAGAGCTTTTATTAAAATATCGATTCCCTCTAGGGAGAAACTCTTGACTCTCAGAGAATAACGCGCTCTGGCAAGTTGTAAGGTTGTCCGTGGAAGTTGGAAACCGAAGACCGAGGGCCTGAAGTGTTACCGCAGAATACATGGCGGGTGTATAGCGTAGCTCATGATTCGGTGCAAGAATCAAAGGGCGGAGGAAGCGTGGGGATCCGGGGAACTAAAAAGCAGTGCAAATAGGTGCCGCGTTTGTTGTTTTGCCAGCCTCTATATGATGCACGATTATGGTTAATTTTCGCTAATACAGTAGTTAATTTGGTAAGCACCGAGCGGTGAAAGCATACGGAAATTGTTATATTACCGCGGTAAAACATGAACTGTCCAGGCTTTTATTCTCTGGATGCTAACCCAGAGTTTCTTTCAAAAGGGGAATGCAATCGATAAAACCACTAACAGTGATATCCCCGGTCGGAAAAATAGACTACGTAGTTTGGGATTATTATTATGGTATTGTTCTCTGAAATTTATTTCAGAGTATACCGATTTCCGCTCAAAAGCATGCTTGCCAAAAATCACAAAAATCAGCAGCTCAACAGCTCAACTCCAAATTTAATAAACCCTCAAGAACGGACAAAATTACATGTCCATTTTTGCTTTTGGTCTGATTCCTCTCATAATGCAATTCAACTTGCTAACTTTAGAGATCCCGACATCGACATGAGCCAAACTCACTCCAATCACTAATATATGTCGAGAGCTAGTAAAAAACTGCGCGTGCTAGTTCAACATTCACGCAACATCTATGAAAGTTTCCTTCCAATTGTAACAATAGAAGCCGGCTCCATCATTTAGCCGCTACTAGCTTGTACCCAGTACGTGCAACCAGGATCTGAACATGCTCAAAGACAACATGACTGGGACTCTGTGGAGCACATCCACATCGCGACGTCTACTTCAAGCCGGGTGGGTGGTTCTGTTGTCCGGCAGAATTAGACATTTTCCACGCAAACTAGGAAGCTACATGGACTCAACTAGCAGCCCTCCGTGGATATGTATCAATCTGAGTATCTACCACGATGAAACCTAAATACGATTTTCCGCTTCTCATGTTCGTCTCCTACGCTAGACCACCACGATTTTAAAACTCATTCTTCTAAAAAATACAGCATTTGGCATGGAAGCTAGTGCCGGTAGCTTCCAAAGGGCGGGTCCAAGCGGCGAGGCTTTAGCCTCCACAAACGCGGTGAAAGTCTCAACCTGTAGATACATGAATACGTGTTTAATCAAAGCAGCTCACCACTATTTCATCTGGCGTCGAGTCATTAGGTGGCGTTAGGATACTAATTGACATTAATGTACCTCACTTCAAAATCAAAATCACCACTATTTCATTCGAATTTCAGAGCTCGCCCGGGCGCAAGCGCACGGCCTTGTTCCATTTTAAAACAATTTATTAAACTGCGACTTCGTATTGCAATGATTATTGTTGGAGATCCAAATTGTCGCTCTTACAAACATCAACATGAATATTGGGCCCAATAGAATAAGAACGCGCTTACGTAGACCAACTATCTCGTTAAAGCCAGGCGAATAAGCCTAATACCTGAAAAGCAACCAAAGTCGCCGGCTTCGAGATCAAGCGCAGCGCGCAGCGCTGCAAGACTAGGGTCAAATGAACGGCTTGGCCAGAGAGGTTTAGCATCGACGTGCGAAGCGAAGTCTTCGCGCGGTGTGCTAAACCTCGACATTTGCCACGCCACTTCCCGGAGGAGGTTTAGGGGTCAGGGGTACAGTTGCTGTAAGAGGTGCTTATGTTGCAGTTTAGTTGGTTTTATGTCCATATAGTTGGTCTACGTAACGAGTGCCATAGAATAATTGTGATAATGTTCCACAAATATGGTATATAATTGAAGTATCGCGTGTTGCAATGATTATTACGTCTGAAAAATGGTCGCATTACAATATAGTATGTATTGTCCGGCCCTGCTAACGAACGGATCGGACTGTAGCACGACAGAAGAATTTGGAAGAGCACTATAAAGCGGAAATAGGCATGCCGTCCAACCACACACTCGTACAGCCCTCAGCAATCTCAATGTTTATACTGGTATTTTTAAGTAACCCAGCCCTGCTGCAGATGCCTTACTGGATGATATTAAAGTGCGTTGCACGAAGAAGCTCTGAAATTCAGGCGAAGAAAACAGAGTCGAGGGGGGACGGGGCTGCTATTCTCATTAGGGCTACGCGAAGGCTGGGATGTAAAAGGAAAAGAAGAAAACAACAAACTCGTGAAACGATTGGGTCTACACGAAAAAGGGTAGCGACACGCTAGACAGTCTAGCGTGGAGATGCGCCTGCTTCGCAGCCGCAGTATCTGCCAGTGCCAAGTAACCGCAAGTAGATGAGCCTGTACAAATAAACGTAGTTGCATGTGGTCTACTCGTTCGGCCTGACGATCATGGAAACCATCGGCAAAGATGATTTTCCTCAACAGACATCAGAGAGATGAAATGAGGTGGCGAGTGTCAAAAGAGAGCAAACGCATTGTACATGTCTACTTTCGATACGTGGATCTACCAGCGTCAACATGCACACGGCCTTTTGACGGGCAAGCATGAGGCGGACCTTCGTGCAACATACATCCGTCTCGCATTTGGTTGAGGTGGTCGACAAATGTTGGCTAGCAGTATCAACTTTAAAAATGTAACTACTTTTTAGAACATCGCAAAATCGTATCCCCAAATACATCACCTGAAATAAATTACAATAAAACATAGCGCTCTGAAAAAAAAGCGCCGAAAAGCACATTCTTGTGTCTGGGTCTATGGGATTTGTGCGGGCAATAATCCCCAGACCCAGACACCACCGCACAAACCAGGGCCTAGGGTTTCGGTAAAATTGTACCAACACGGTAGAGTAAATTTTCTCAAATTTTTTCACTTTACAATTCCATTATCGAGGGAATTATTAAACCGGTACTTTTAAAGAACACACTACACAACAAAAACTCATCCAATTGATTCTTGAGGTTTTGCAGATGTGTGGCGCCTGTCTTGGACTGTCTTGGATGAAAACAGCAGCACCCACCGATTGTTATTTTGGGCTATTACATGTAAATCAGTGGTACCGGTGCATGCACTTTACGTCCACGCTGGTTCCCTTGTGGCGGAAGCATTCAGTCCGCCAGCGACGATTTTACAGTTGCAGCTGCCGCCATGATTAATATTAAAATATTAAAATAACATGAGTAACTCAGTTGCTCGTATTAAAAAATAGTATTAAAAAATACGAGCAACTGAGTTACTCATGTTATCCGGATAGATATGCAAGTATACAGCTGATCCTTGAGCAAAACCGTCTTGATGCGGATAATCAACATATTAGTATACATGGTATAGTACCAACATGTTGATGCGCTTCCCAGGTACAGATAATCCTCAGGCTCAGAATATTGACACATGATGAGGAGCGGTGTCACTGACATTTGTAGAAGAGAAAGGGCAGTAATATCTCAAATACATCTTGTGTCAATAGGCACTCTTATTATTGTGGGTTCTACTCAAAACTGCATTGGGCGATTGGTTGAATCTCCGGCGGTGAAACCGCATGCAACCCAAATCTGACTGCCGAATTCACACTAAGTCCGATTCGTACTTACTGTGACGCATGTGCTGCTATGGGCAACTTCGCAAATGACTTGTAATTTGTATGTGGCGGTTAAGCGAACCGCCCAAGATCTGCAAATTTGGACGGAATTCGCAATATCATCACCACGTTTTCCAGCACACAACCCTATCTTGATCTCAATTCATTATTTTAATACAGAGAATTAAAATACTCTTAAAATACACTGTACTAAAATAATGAATGCTACGATCAGCAGCTTGTTCAACAATGTCCCTTTGAGTTCTGGCGAGAAGGCTGTGTTCAATTTCACTGTTTGAAAGTGCTCAAACAGAAAACTACATGTACCGGTACCTGTAACGTTAGCATTGTAGCCGGTTACCCAGTGCTTTACTTGAAGTCTCCAATTCAAGCCTCGACAGGAAGTGTGTAAAGCGCGTCCACACCGGAAAGTCTGGCGGTGTTCGTGAATCACGACGTGATGGAGGCTAATAGCCTGGCTATGGGCCACCTGCCAATCGAGAAGCAACAGGACAACGTCAGAACGCGGTTGGCTTGTGTGAGGAATAGTCACCGAAGATTGGATTCCGAAGTTCGGAGCTCGTTCGGAATTCGTTCACGGTAAGTTTAGTTCGAAGTTCGGTGACTGCACACAAGTCAACGGCGTTCCGTCGATGCCCTGTTGGGCCAACAATTTTGGCATTGCCAACTTGGCAACAGTGTTGCTTCTGACCAAAGTGCTATGCTCTACTACAGATGGTGGGTCCGCTAGAGCCTCTATTATAGCGGACCACCATCTGGCTTTTGGTGCCGCCGAGATTTTACCTGTTTGATCTCAAGATGTTGGCTTGCCATTACGTACGGGCTACCGGCCATCAAGTCTCGCGTAATAGTGAGCCGAGTGTATCACGCTATGCGTTAATTTATAATCACTCTCAAATTTGCCTTCCAATCGGCCAGAACTCTTCGTAGCGGACACCAAAAGTCAATCACAGGAATAATGCTGACTACTGCAGCTTTCGCGTCGGTCGCCGCTCTTTGGCGGCCTCGATCCCTAGCGTCGATGCCCACGGGTACATGCTGATCCCTGAGTCTCAGTTCAAGGACTCGGCCAACTCGGCTTGGGTCGTGCAGATCGACCCCGTGTGGGATAGCGCGGACTGGGATGGCAACAACGCTGGCAGTGTGACTGCGTTCAAGGCTCTGAAGACGGCCAACAACTTCGTGGACTTGAAGACACTCATGGACGACACCGCCACCTTCGGTGCTGACTGCGGTTTCACAGACCCGGCAGGCACCCCACAGCCCATTCCTTCGGACGGCAAGGCTACCTTTTCCCGTGCTATTGTGCACGTCGGTCCTTGCGAGATTTGGTTAGATGACAAGAAGGTCTTTTACGAAGACGATTGCTTCAGCACGTACGGTAACGAGAACCAGGACATCAAGTCGGTCTTCCCCGTGGACTACTCGTCGTGCGACGGCGGCGGTTGCAAGGAGATGCGTTTCTACTGGTTGGCATTCCAGGGTGTGGACGGCAAGACAGTGTGGCAATCCTACAGTAAGTTTCTTGCTTATCGGGATGATGGTTCCTTCGACATGCTAACAATCGTGATTTTTCAGAGAACTGTGTTCCCCTTGAGGGCACTGGTGGCGGCGACGCGACGCAGACGCAAACTTCCTCGTCGACCGGCCAAATCGCTTCTTCTGGAGACTCGCCCAGTCCTTCTACTGGTGACAGTCCTGCGAGCGGCCAGTCGGACAGCCCATCGAGCGGCGAATCTGACAGCCCATCGAGCGGCGAATCTGCTACCCCGGCTCCTGGAAATAACGAAAGCCAGGAGAGCACACCGCCCCCGAAACTCCGGCGAGTGCTCCGGCCCCTGAAACACCGGAGATGACTCCGGCTCCGTCGTCCAAGTGCAACGGCCGCAAGCGTCGCGATTAAGCCTCGCCAGTATTGAGTGGAGATATTGGTTGTGTAGCTTCGCTGGTCGGTCCTTCTCGGCCCTACATGTAGACGGCCACGGTACCGGTATATGGTACGAATTCAATGGAAAGTGTGTATGCGTATGCCCTCGGCCTGAGCGCGTTTCTCGTTACTACGTAGTACTTGACGTCCTGTTCTAATCCTTCTCTACATTACATGTAGATGATGAGCAATGTCTGTAGTGACAAGGGTTTAATACTTGTACACAAGGTTTTAGTCTAGCATTAATCTGTGAGGTGTCGCGTCCCATTCGGACGGCAAGAATTTTCAATGTGAGGAGGTATCAAAATCAAATCGTACAGCACCAATGGATGGGTGAGGCTGATACAGCCTGTATTACAGGCGACGCTACCGCTCGGCCCTTACAATTGCTTTCATCTCGAGCATGCAGATAAATGGTGGGCAAGGTTGCTTGGGCCAAGAAAGCAAAGCTGCTTTGTCATCGTCATCACGAAAATGTTCACGCACTATGGGCGACAGCTCGTCAACGTCAACGCACGTCATAACACCATGTAAAATACAGACAATCCCTCCATTGTAATAATCAACATACTTGGAATTCTCTCTTAACAAAAATATTATGACTCAATTAACGTAAATATTCCTTAGCCAATTCACGACAAAATTGGATCATTCAAATCCCGTGGATTCCAGATCATTTCTCCAGTCGCGATGCCCCGAGCCCTCTGCGCCGTGGCGTTCGTACAGCGCCACCACCCGTCCGTCGACGCGCTTCCCGATGTCGGAGAAATCATCACCGGCTTCTTGGGTCCAACGCCCACCCTCTCGCTCTATGACGCGTGTCAACTCAATTCGACGGACCTCCTGATAGTTGACCTAAATTTTATGTTGCCGAATTTCAGCGCGTCCGCGAGCATTGCGAATTTAGTGAAAGCAGATCGTTTGGATCTCATGAATCGCATTTCGGCGCAACAGCGTCTGCAACCTGACCACTCGGAGTTTTGGAGATTGGACTGGCAACATGCCCTTTAGCAGCTTGTCGCGCTGGAAATATGCGCGTGTTGCGATGGCTGGTAGAGCATCCCAAATGATTGACGAAAATTACTCGAATAATTTGCTCCATGGTCTGCTGTGTCGTGCTGCCGAAAACGGGCATGTGCAGGTGATGGAATACCTGTGCATCAAAGGCATAAGCGCCAGGCTCGGAGCTGCATTGTTATATGCGATTAAAGTCCGTGAAGTGGCTCGTCGAGCATTTCCCTGGGTCGAAGCCACTCCCTTCATACAGTGTCATGGATGAAGCAGCACAACTTGGTCGCTTGAAAATTTTGCAACTTCTTCACAGTATGGACGAGTCAGTGGTGCCTGGGTGGACAATAGATGCTCCGGATAACTCGGACTACTAGGACCAAATACTTGTGACTGCCATCGACAGCAACTTAAAAATTCGGAAAGGAGGATTCGTCACGATCTCGAAGTCACTTCCTACTGACCCTATGGACCACACCGGACACCTGGAGGGTTTCATTTGTATCGTTCTGAGGGCTGCAGTGCAGCTGGAATTAGCTCTGCTGCTGCTAATGGATATTTGGATGTTGTGGAATGGCTTGCCGCAACACGATCGGAAGAATGCTCTGCGGAATCAATGAGTGTTGCAGCATCCAGAGGCAATGTGGAAATGTTAGCATGGCTCCACACCAACATGACGACGGGCTGCATAACTGATGCGATGGATTTTGCGGCTAGGAATGGTCACTTAAATGCGCTGGAGTGGTTGCACACAAACCACCGCGAGGGATGCACTGCCAAAGCCATCGAAAATACAGTCGCCTATGGCCACTTGGAAGTTGCGAGTTGCTGCAGCTCCATTATCCTCAATTCTCGCCAGCGAAATTGAGAAAGTATTGTTTTCGAACCAACACATTCGACGTCCTGCTCTCTACGCATACCTTTTACGCGGGAGTTTGTACAGGGCATCCTACAGCACTATCGACGTCAGAGTAACGATGAGATTGCTCCATGGTTGCAAGAAAACTATCCTGAAGAATGTAATGGGGAAGGATACACCTAAGCAAGAGTAAGAAATGGACATCAGCTCCAGATACTGCAACGCACTTAGCTTTCCATACCCGATTCTATAAAGCTTAAGTGACCAAGCTTCAGTGGCGTGATAACCGGAATGCTTTTTTGATGCGTTCTTGCTGGTATTTAGTTCTAGCTGGACTACATAGGTGTTTGATGTGATTGAGCAAAGGCAGGAATATGAGTTTTATGGATCCTGGAACGACATTCTCAATTCTACCGGGTCAATATTTGAGCCATTTGGACTCGTAGAGCATCCAATTCGATAGGATATAAAGCCGAGGTGTGCGCAGAATTGTTATACATGTACACATATCGGACCGAGCTGCCCACCTTTTTGAACACCAGTTTCATGGAGACAACCAAAAACAAACCCAAGCGGACTCAGGATGGTTCTTCAGTAAAATTGATCTATTTCTTTCAGTATTATCGCTTTAGAATCAGAGGTTCGTTGCCATTTGACGTGTGCCGACCAGGAAGTTGCCGCGTCGAGAAAATATGGTGGCGGTGAAGCTCTTCTGTTGGATCGTCGGGGGCAGAGGAGGCGCGTTTTCTGTAAAAATCGATGACCGTATGACGGTGGCCGACTTGAAGAAGGCGATCAGGAAGAAGAAACCATCGGCGATCACGGGCGATGCAAACGCAATGCAGTTGTGGTTTGCCACGGAGTTCAACGCCACGAAAGGCAATATATGGTTGTCACCCGGAAAAAACACCGCGCAGGAGCTAAGAGACGGGAGATATAATCCTTACATGGTGGTGCAGATCAATGGATTAGCTCTGGATGAAACGCTGACAATTAGAACGTCGAGGGTTCGAAAGAAGCTGCCAACTCCCCAGGAGGACCAGGTCCATGTGCTAGTGCATGTGCCACCAGAGGCACGGATGCCTGTATCCACAGTCTCTGAAACAGGCATTCTCGTTCCGTGTAGCCATCCAGGCTTTTCTCAATGGATACTATCGGTGACTGGCTCGAGTTTCCCGCCTCACTGTCACTCACTGATCGTTCACGTCCCTATATCCGCTCTTCATACAAGTCGATTGCAGAGCAAGCGTTGACCCAGGAGGACGTCAAGCGGCGAAAGTACGTACCGGTACTTGTCACGGGAACATGGGGCACTAGAAAGTCGGTGTTTCTCTCCTACGTCTTGTGGAGACTGATCAAGGACAAGAAGCGGGTGCTGCTTCTCACGACAAAACCCGCGGTTTACTTTGACGGAAAATCGATCTGGAATGTTGACCAACTACCAAAACCTGGCAATCTGCAATTTTGGTCGCCCGATCTGTGGTGCCTTGTGGGCTCTGCCGCTCCAACATGCATCGATGCTCGCTGCTCGATTGTTTTAAAACTTCACCGCGACAGGACTACGCGGGTGAATTCATGAAATCGAACCCAACACCTGATGTCTGCTATATGTCTCTCTGGTCGATGGAAGAACTAAGCACCATTTCGTGCTTGTATGAAGTGGCTCAGGACGTATGGGAAAATCGCTTCGAGTACTTGGGTGGTGTTCCTCGCCTTGTCGAGAAGACTAAAGAGAACCCCCAGACACTTTTGGAGAATGCTTGTGCCTTGTGTTCATTTGACGAGTGTACCATGTCGGTGTCACTACATTCGCGCACTGACAGAGTAAAAGTCGTTCAGCCACTCATCCATCTTCATTCCGAGCATCCATTTATGAGCAATACCAATTGGCCACGCATCTGATCATCAGCCACCTTTTCAACGGTTTGACGCTTTGACCCTGCAATCGATAGATGCAGCTCCTCTGTCCCCGGCATTTTCTGTTGATTCCCGCTTGCCAGCTCCCGATATCGAAAGTGTTCACCTTCTCGAGCGCATACATCTCGAAAATATATTCTCGAAGAGATGGAGTGAGTGGATCACCATCAATCCACGTACATGTCGATGCAAGTATGCGCAGCATCGTGTCGCGATTTTCGCCATACTTCATGTGCACAATCGTCTTGATTGCAGCGACGTGGTGTTGGGGAATTTCAGATGACTACCAGCGAGAAGACCAAAATCAAAGAAGGTGTCGACTTAAAGCCCTCGAGCGAATCGATTGTTTTCGTACAACCACGCAGCTCTTACGATACATTTACGAAGAAGGAGTCGAAAATCGTTGAGCAATTTGTTCTGTTGATTACTTTTCCTAACGAGTGGCTTCGCCAGCGGACAGTTGATATATTTCCAAAACTGAAGTCGACATTCGTGCATGAGTAGCAAGTTTGGGCCAAAAATGTTCACGTGAGTTTGAATTTGATTGTCTTCAACAGAAGATTATCGACCTTCATCTGATCCATGGAGCAGTTCACTGCAACGCTCCATCGCTCGGTTATGGCAAAAACATACCCAGATGAACTGAATCCAATGGTGTGAATTGATGCACTAGAGGCGAGTCAATTTGGGTTGTCCGTTGTTTTGTTAGCCAAATGTCACTTGATATGCAACAAGTAAATACAAATATTACGATTATCGCCGACTATCTTAGGAAATATTGTCTCGGCCATAAAGCATCTCGCAAAGATGACGCGAGATGTTGAGTCTCATCCGTGAACGACAACAGTAGAATCCAGATATCGCAGTGACCTCGAGGCGAGGACAGGTGTCGTTGCGTAAAAAGCTACCAGTACGGTCGGGGTGTCATTTCTGGTTCGGAGGTCGCTTCGAAAGCTGCCGGCGACCCGGTCAGTCATTTTGAGTTCGGCGGTCGAGAGCAAAAGTACACAAAGTTTCCCATTAAACCCTCCCAAGTCAGTCGAGGCTTCACCCACAAACCCAATGACCTCCTTCCAGCTCTGCAGTGCAGCCTTCGTACTTCGGCCCTACCCGGCTCTTCCATCCCTGGGACCTCACATCACGCAGTTCCTCGGTCTTTCTCCGTTCTTGTCCCTATCGAGTGCGTGCAGATTCCGTTCCATCGCGTTACTGGATTGTTTATGGGATTCCAGTTGCACGTCCACTGACAATCGAAAGTCTGGATGGAGTCTCACGAATTGCCTACGCTCAGACGAGCACTACTACAGATGTCAGTTCGCACTGTGCATCCAAATGTGCGGCAAGGTGGAAATAATGCGGTGGGTCTTGACGCATTTCTCGGGCTGTGAAGTGCCTCCGTCCGTGGTGAGGACTTTGAAGAAAGTAGAATTATTGCAGTGTCTATTCGACCATGAAGCGGGGCGTCTGGAATTCTCAATTCAAGAAGTTGATGGAAGGAAGAAGAGAAAAGTGGTGAAAGTCCCTTTGGAGAACACGGCACGAAATGTGGTTCGGTGAGGTGGGCACTGTATCAAAAGGGCAGTCAAAGACCGCAGACCTGCTGTTGCTCGGTGGATGTGTGAAAATGTGCGGCATGTCTGCGATGCAGATGATAATGACAGCACTGTGGACTTTGACCAATTTCCTGCGGTCGGATGCCCATTACTACCAATGGCAATTCTCACAAGCAACAAAAGTGGCGACGGAACGAGGAGATGTGGAACTCATGAAGGGCTTTGACCCATTTTTCGGGCTGTACAGTACTAGTGGTGACAATTGAGGCGGCCGCGGAAAATGGGCATCTGGAAATATTAGAGTTTCTATTTTCATATGATGCTGGACAACAAGACGTGGACGCACCATTGATGAAAAAGGAGGCGAAAACGAAGGAATTCTCGAAGAAATGAGGTCGGGTGTGGGAATACTTTTCAATGGGGTGGTAAAAGTCTGTTGATCGTGGTCAAAAATGGGCATTCCGCTGTCGCTCGGTGGCTGAACGACCACGTTCGGGACTCCTGTATCGATCAACGAGGTGGTGAAACGGTTGAGAAGCTTCCGGTCGGAGAAGATGGGGGATTTAATACGCTACTCGGTCGCAGGACCGTTGTGCAAGTGGCTCTACGGAATGGGGATATCGAACTTGCAGAGTTTTTGTTACCTATAGGGACGTGTGTTTTGGACTACGCCAATCGATGCGGTTGGCCAGACGTCGTTGAATGGAAGCTCGACTGTGGGTATCTGGAAGGAGACATTTACGATGCTGCTATAACTATGAGGTTGCTACCTAACGTTTGTACGGGGCGATTGGATCTTGAACAGCATGTTGCGCAGCTATATCAGCCGACACCCACAAACTCTGGCTAACAAATTGGTGTTTCGTAGTGGAGCAAGTATGGTGGCATTTCAATGGTTCAATGGCCTATGAAACATCCCATTTGGAGTGAAGCTCCTAAAGAAAAAAACAGCTTGATCTGATTCATGCAGCGGCAGAGCATCGTTACGTCGGGGTTCTGGTCGTGAGGTCGATTTATGGAATGCTGTACGCGCTGGCCATTTGGATCGTGTAAAATGGTTTGTTGAGCATTGTTCGTTATTCAGCACAGCCGCGCTGACACTATGAAGCTGAAATCTGCTGCTCATGGGCAGTTGAGAATATTGCAGTTTCTACGTGAAACATGGGAGGATCTGACGCCGCATGATACTCGGAACATCCGTGAACGACAATAGTGACCATCGGACAACATCTAACCTTAAGATGTTGTCCGATGGCTTCACGACAAAGGATTCGTGTGTACACAGAGTGCGCTACGTATATTGGGGACTTAGACTTGATTCAATTTCTGCACGCCAACCGGAGCGAAGGCTGCTCCGATGCTGCTATGGGGTACGCTGTGAAGGGGGACATCTAAACATTGTGAAGTGGCTGTACAAACATCGATCCGAAGAAATTACTGCAGACATGTTTAAGTGCGCCGTCGGAAGGTGTCACCATAAGATTGCTGCGTGGCTACGATTGAAAATCCCCGCAGTGTGTAGTCTTGCTGGTGTGAGTTTTGGATATTCACCAAACCACAAATTCGAGATGCTCCTGTTTCTACTTGTGCACTATCCAAAAGAGTTAGTTGATTTGGTCAACGGTTCCCCGGAAATGGATGCCCCGATTCAAGTATGGTGGGAGAGCATTATCCACGCGACTGCTTTTGAAGTCCGTTAATGTTTATCTGAAATTGTTGTTAGTGACAACCCTGCATCGAAATTCAAGGAGCCTTTTCTCGGCGAACACTTCTTGATATTCTTGCCATTCTTTTGCGCCTGAGCAGTGCCTTTTCCAATTCCAACCCAATCTATTTTCCAGTATTAAGTTATCAGGTCGATACTGCACATGTCTACATGTACTTCGAAGTACTTTCAATCTGGATGCCCCAATTTTTTTCTGTCGGACATGGTGTAGCATCATGCATGCTTCTCTAGTACTTACTAAGTAGGAAACTACAGGGGCAACGGGTTTCCTGTGCTTGGTTGAACTACTCCGCCTTGCGTCTGATTGCATGGGGGTAACCAGAAAACTAGATCAGGGTAAGACAATGCACCAGTCGGCAACAAACAATATATCCATTCCTGTTTTGCCGGAGGTCGCCGGAAGGTCGTCAATGCCTCCTGTAGAGTTGCAAGTCGTGGGCTTCATCTTGCGGCACCAGCCGTATGTTGCTGCTCCAAACAATTTAGGCGGACCAATCTCCAGTTTCCTTGGACCGGCATCGAATCTCTCACTGAGCCACGCGTGCACGTTCGGTTCACTCTCGTTACTGAACTGGATCTGGGACTGTAGCTGCACTTTAGGCAGTGAAAGTCCATCGGGATGGACACTCACGAATTTCCTGCGCTCTGACACAAATTATTATCGCTGGCAATTTTCCAAGGCGTTGGAAGTTGTTGCTGAGACCGGTGACTTGAAGATCGTAAAGTGGCTTTTTGAACATTTTTCGGGTTGCGTGGTGCCTGTGAAGGCGGTCGAAGCCGCCGCTGCAAATGGACATCTCTTGGTGTTGAAGTTCCTACATGACCAGGACGCTGAACAACACATATGTGCACAAATGGTCCCAACAGACTGTAATGGCCCCGGAAACATCGTATCGTGGGGTGGTAAAAGTTTGTTGGAAGCCATCAAAAACGGTCATCGTGACGTTGCTCAATGGCTGCATCAAAGCGTTCCTCATGAACTCAACCAATTTGACAGTGAGCGAGTTATCTGCGCTGCGCTTGAGGTTGGAGAAATGGAATTTGCGGAGTTGTTTCTGCCTCCAAACAGAACCATTTTTGAGTATGCAATCAACTGTTCGCATCCCGATATTATCGAGATGATGTTCAACGCTGGACATCTACAGCAGAATCCGAATGATCCGGTTGTTGCCATACGAAATTTAGCTGGAAGGGGGCAATTGAGTTCTGATGCAGCGCGTTGCGCAGATTCACAATCCACCTCCAACAAATGACGACGTGTGGCTGGCATTTTGGTGTCTAACCATGCATGAAGCTATTAAACGCGGCGACCTACCAATGTTTAAATGGCTGATGAAACATCCAACTGGGCGAGATCTTATCGGGAAGAAGAAGAAAGATGACGAGCGACCCGGATTCTTAACCGAGGCAGCTAGCAGAGGGCATGTTGGAACCATGCAATACCTGTACGACGAAGATATGGCAGACGATTATGAATCCGCTCTTGTAAGCGCGGTCCGCAATGGCCACCTAGATGTTGTCAGGTGGTTGATGATCCACATTACGGAGTATGATCATAACTTCATGGATGAGGCTGCCATGCATGGACATTTGAGCATTCTAAAGTTTTTTCATGGCACGGAGGAAGCGTTGGTCCCTGCAAAATGCCAAAATTCAAGGCAAACTGAACTGCCCAACCTGGTTAGTTTTATCACGTCAGATAGCACAGGCCACCATGTTGATTATGATGAATTGGCCGCGATGAAAACGATTCGTTCAATGGGGTGTTCGCAGAGGGCCATGAATTACGCGGCTGCACACGGATTTCTGGAAGTACTGCAGTGGCTGCATGCTAACAGGGCTGAAGGATGCACGACGTTCGCAATGGATAACGCTGCGGCGAACGGGAATCTCGATGTTGTAAAATGGCTGCATCATAATCGGTGGGATGGATGCACTACTCAAGCCATGGACGGCGCAGCAGAAGCCGGCCACATGAAGATTATCGAGTGGCTTGACGATAATCGACACGAGGGCTGCACATTTAAGGCTATCGAAGAAAGTATCGCCAACGGCCATCTTCAAGTGGCAGACTGGCTACGGAAGCATTATCCTGAACACTTCCCCGCACTTGTGGGCAAGTCAATTTGTACGGACAAAATTTTCGATGTATTGCTCTTTTTACATGTGCATTACCCGCACGTCTTCACGATTTGGTTTTGCTCGAGAATTCAGCGACCTCTCCTCAGTGAAAATGGGCTAGAAAGTGATGCTCTTGTTGTGGCATGGCTAGAGAAGCACTACCCGGATCATGAAACCTCGGATGAAAGTCCTTAATCCTGAATATAATTTCACTCGTTGCTTCATCGATGTTGGCTGTATTTGGTACCATAATCGACTTCAACACGCTCCAGTTCATTCAAAAGCGTTGATGTTAGGTTTGCATCACTTACACGCAACCCAGCCAAGTCTCCTCGACAGGGTTGCAGGGGGTCCACCTCGAACGATCTCTTGCCGTCTACCATTTATGGCGAGCGGATCAAAAGAAAGACAGGAGATCACTTGAAAATAGTTGTTGATGCATATACCCACGACCTCAGCTCCGGGGCTTTGGTAGCGAGGGTCACGACACTCACGATACATCACACCGGCACACATATCAATTTGGTCCTTAGCAATTGGATTTGGAGGAGGAAAATACATCGCGTCTTTGAAACACACCGCTGGCTGCGCGGCAAAAATGTCCCTGCTTGCTTCGCTGCATTTTTCGGCTTCTGATAAGCAGCGAATTCCAGGTACAGTACTGCACACAGGATTCAAAAGGTTACAGTCACCAAGAAAGCCATTGCAGCACACGGGTGTGTTCACAATGACAACATTTTTAGATGTTTGTTGGATGAAATGTGCGGGAGGCCTTGTAGCATGGTCAACGCTACCAGCTCAAGTCGCTGAAGCTTGACGAGGGGCTTGATCTCAGGTAGATCAGTAACAGAGTAGAGCAGCGCCAACGAAATGCTCTTTAAATTGTGTAGCCCGTCAAACCTTGGAAGCTGAGGGAGATTTTGGAGATATCCTAGGTGAAAAAAGTTAAGGAGCCCATATTTGAGAACGCATCCAGTGGCATACTCTCGGTATTCGAATCACCGAATTTGCCTTGCATATCACTACATAGCAGCAACAAAATTATCAGAGAAGCTCAATAGGGTGGAAGGATATGGTACACACGTACAGAAATTCTAGCTTGTGAAAATCCCTGAACCAATCGGGAATGACTTTTACGCCAGTGTAGTATAGAGACCTGAACATGAGAGTTAGTATACGTCGCATAATGGATCGGTAGTCCTTTGATGGCACTTACAAGTATTCTAGATTAGCACAGCGCTGCAGCTCCTCTGGCCAATTCACCATGTTACGGTTTGTGAGCTGTAACACTTGCAAATCACCAGACAGGGCTAGTGCCCTGACAGTTTCGGTCACATCCACTGGGTGAATCCATTCTTCATACGTATTCGGTGCTCGATCCACATCAACAAGCGCTAGACACGGGCACACGTCTTGGCGGTCCCAGCGGTACGCAAACGCTACGCACTGAGGGTATGCCACACAAGCTCTTTGTGATTCGGAAATGCACTTTGCAGTGTAACCGAGGGCGAATATACTTGCTGCGGCAAACACCGCCCCTATCCAGCGAGGAACGGTATGTTGAGCCTTTAATTTGGACAATCTGCTGCTCGTCGTCCGAAGCTTTTTCCTTCGCTGGTAAATCACTTCCACGAGACGTGAGAGTCGATAGCTGAAAGAAATGTTCATTGCTAGACGAACGACAAGATTCGACCACGTTAACGTTCGCAGCGAGTCAAAGCAGAATCGAAAGAGTGTCGTGATGATCGGATCTGCTTGCATCCGAGCTTGCTGCTGAAAGGAACCTCTACTGTAGATTTCGAGGTTGAGACGTGCGATTCCACGGTCCAGATCGAAGACAGTGTACGAGTACCCCAGTAAGAAAATAGGGCAGCCTACAGCGAATGTCATGTCAAACCTGTACGAGCAAAATTAGTGAGGGATATCAAAAACATTTGACTTCAAACGTACACTGTGTCAACTAGCACCTCGGTGAACGCCGAGTGTGCTACCGGGTACAGGATGAAGAAGGTTTGAGATAAGCCGCCAAGTGTTATCAGAGCGGCATAACCGTAACACAAGCTGACAGAGAACCCCGCCTCCAGCAAGTGATGCAACTGGATTGACTCAACGATGAGGTCACCAACTTTGAATAACACATTCTACACGTAGATAAGTTCCAGGCACGGTATTGTTAGACAGCTTCAACAGAGCACAATATATCTCGACGTACCCAGAACTTTCGATACTGTCCATAGTATCCTGTCAGCTCGATCCAAAACGTCACGGCTTGTTGTAGATATTTACCGACGTACTGCAGTCTGGCCGCCCAAATAAGAGAAACTTCGTTTTTCCTTGGACCAATTGGGGAAATTCTAAAACTTGAGTTCCGTAACACTGTCATCTTGAGCATGACGTGGACATAACTCACTGCGAGTATGGCCAGTGCAGTTGCGTTGACGCTCATGATATCAGTCTCAGGGTCGATAATGAGCCAAAAGTGTCCGTCGTCAAACTCTCCTGTCTCCATCAAATAATTTGCAGTCTCGTTTGGTGCGATAGTCAAGACAATGAGCCACACAGTCCAACATACAGAGACACCTGCTGCTAAGAACAGGAGAATTCCAATAGATCCAAACGCTTCAAAGAAGCCGGTCGGTTCTGTTGCTGCTGCACTGTCAAGTGAGACCGGACCTGAAATACTTCGAGATCGACTTGGTTGCTGCGGTAGAATACGGATTGTTCTTCCAATCGGGACATGTTGTGTCTTCACTTGGCGTGCAAATACACCTGGAAAGTGGAACTTGCTCATAATTGCCTTGCGCTGGAATGGTCAGCGTTCAGCTCGCCAATGAAGATGAACATCGGACTGGTAGGTGGAAAAGGCAGCTTTATCTGTATCTGTATTTTTGGAGCTGAAACTCAAAAACAAATGCGCTCCAAGGTATGTCTCCACTTAGACGTTGGCTGTCTGTGAATTCACTCAGAATAGTTTTCCTAAAGTGACCCTATGATATCCAGTGCAATTCACAAAACAAAATACACCGAAGCTCTCAATGATTAACTGAAGGCGAATGGATATGTACTTGGGGTCAAGATTCATTTGCGTTGATATCGATCTAGACACAACCTAGCCAGGCCTCTTCTGTCGGATTGCAAGGCGTACCAAGTTTGTGAAGAATTTCTTGTCGCCTTCCGTTCATTGCGAACACGTCTAGTGAGGTACAGGCAATAACTTGGAAGAAGCTGCTTACACACATACCAACAGGCTCGAAATCGAAAAGCGTATCGCGACACTGGCGATAAAGAACTCCACCGCAAGCGTCTATCTGAGACTTTAACAGGGGTTGAGCTGCAGGAATGAACGGAGCATTCTGGTTGCACACTGCTCGACTGGCTGTGAAAATGGCTTGACTCTCAGCACTCGGCTGATCTTGGATTGGAATGCAGTCACTCTCCGACATACCGCTGCAAACAGGTTGCGAAATATTGCAGTTGCCAATAAACCCATTACAGCACATCGGCGCCTGCCAAATTACCAAGTGAGTGAGATGCTGGTTAGATGCAACCTCAGGAAATGCTCGGAGCGAGTTTAAAGCAATCAGCTCTAGTCGTTGCAGTTTGACCAGTGGCTTTAACTCGGGCAGTGTCGTGATCGTGTACAGCATCGCTAGTGACAGACTCTTCAAGTTATCAAGACCATGGAAACTTGGTAGTTTTGGAAGAAGTTGGAGGTAACCCAAGTGCAAGAAAGTGAGTGACCCCATGTTTGTGAAGGCGTCCGGAGGCATGTCCATGATGTTGCTCTCACCAAATTTTCCCTGTAGGTCACTATGACAACAAATGAAAATGAATGTAAAACCAAAACTTCATCTAAAGCAGTAATCAGACAGAACTTACAGAAATTCAAGTTTGTGAAAGACCTTGAACCAGTCTGGGACAATTTCGACACAGTGATCTGGGTGAAAACACAAATTAGTACTATGTTTCTCTTCCTTTATCGAGAATTATTCACAATAGGGGTGTACGTACAGATATTTAAGGCTGACACAATGCTGAAGTTCCTCTGGCCAGTTCACCATCTGCCGATTTGTAAGCTGAAGTACTTGGAGATCTCCAGACGTGGCTAGAGCCCTTACCGTCTTGGTTGCATCCATCGGGTGGATCCACTCTTCGTAGGTTTTGGGAGCTCGATCAACATCAACAAGAGCGAGGCATGGGCAACTTTCTTGGTGACCCCAACGGTAGGCAAATGCTACACACTGTGGGTACTCCTTGCACGCTTTCTGCGACTCCGATATACATTTGTTGGTAAATATCAAAACAAAAACAATGGCTCCTATGGACAGACCTCCCATCCAACGGGGTACGGCACGTTGGACCTTCAACTTGGCCAATTTGCTGCTAGTTTATCGTAAGTTTCTACGTCTCTGATGAATCACTTCCACCAGACGCGAAAGTCGATAGCTGAAGGAAATGTTCATCGCTAGACGAATCACCAGATTTGCCCAGGTTAGTGTTCGAAGAGAATCAAAAGCGAAGCGAAATAAGGTTGTGACTACAGGATCTGATTGCATCCGAGCTTGTCGCTGGAAACTGCCAGGGAAATACGCCTTCAGATAAAGCCGCGCTAGGGCACGATCCAAATCGAACGCAGTATACGAGTATACCAGAAGGATAATTTGGCATACTATCGCAAACAGCATGTCAAATCTGCAACAATAGCAGACTAATGTGAGTTATCAAATGAATGTCAGACTATAGAAGTAGACTTACACTGTGTCAACCAAAACTTCTGTGAACGCCGTATGTGTGCCTGGATATAGGATGAAGAACGATTGCGATAAGCAGCTCATCGCAATTAAGACAGCGTAGCCGTACGGCAAGCTCGTAGAAAATCCGGCCTCAAGTAAATGGTACAGTTGAATGGATTCGACGACAAGGTCTCCAAATTTGAAGAACGTATTCTAGCGGAGCAACTTAGCTATTAGTGATCCAATTCTGGGGTTCAATTGCAGTGTACAAGTAGGCGATAGACACGTACCCAGAATTTTCGGTATGATCCGTAGTATCCTGTCAGTTCAATCCAAAACGCAGCAGCTTGCGGGAGATATATGCCGATGTATGGTATTCTAGATGCAATAGTTGGTCCGACTTCGTCCTTGTTAGGACCTGCTGGTACGACTCGAAGCTTTGACTTCCTCATTAGTGTCATTTTCAGCATCACATGCATGTAGCTGACTGCTAGAACAGCGAGAATAGCTACGTTAAACGTTGTGAATTCTGTATCAGGATCAATGATTAGCCAGAAATGGCCATCATCGAAGTCAGCTGTGTCCATCAAGTAGTTTGCAGTATCATTTGGCGAAATGTTGAGAACTATGAGCCACACAGTCCAGTAAACGGAGACTCCTGCAGCGAGGAAAAGGAGTATTCCACTGGGCCCGAAGGCTTCAAAGAAAGTTTCCGGTTTTGAAACAAAGGTACCGTTAATTAAGGCGGAGCTTCGTTTGCTTGACTGCTGAGGCAGAATGCGGATCGACGTAGGAACTGGATGTTTCTTTTCTTAAGTTTGTGTCCAAACATTGTCGAACTATTGGGGCGTTCTTCCAACTCCAAAACAAGCAAAGATTGCACTGTGCGTTTAAAGGGTAGTAAACCTTGGCTGCTGCAAGTTGTTGCAGGCACACTCGATTAAAATAGGCTGATGAGATGGGGCTTGTATTTTCAGTTGTGGTGACTGTCAAAAGCGCTATTTCTCACTCAGTCGTTCGGTTTGGTATTTTGAGGTGTCAACCCAACTTTTGGAGACCAGCTAATCGTGTCGGTGGCGTGCCCCCACTTCTTGCTTACGGCAGACATGAAGCGGTTCAACAAGTGCTTCCATGTTGCACGGATTCTTCCACGTGAGTCTGATATTGTCTCCTCCAAAGAAGCACTGAATAAAAATGATATAGAGGATACTGGTGCTCGGACTTCTTCAAGTGTGAAAACAGTAGACGTCCCGACGGTGGACGACATCCAGCAAGCGTCTCGTATTGGGAATATTTCTCTTAACTTTTCCGAAATATTTGGCTGGTCGGGGCTAACCATGATGCTTGTTGTGGTGGTATCAATCGCCTGGACTGTTTGGCTCATCGTATTGACCGTCTTTCCGAACGATATTGCGAACTATCTTACGGAGACTACTGAATTCGATAATGGTCAATTCTGGTTGATCGTTGACCCTGAACCAACTTTTTGACCATCAGTGTTATCAGCCTAGCAGTACTCCTGCTCCTGTATATTGACGTGCTGCTGAAGATGACATTTCAGAGACATTTTGTCTACTCGGCAAGTCCGTTCAAGTGGTTGATTGCGATTTTGTGCCCAGAAAGACGATCGCAATCCCAATTTGAGCAACGAACATCAAATTTCTGGTATGAGCTGACAGCTTTCGACGGCAAAAGGCGAAAGTACTGGGTAAGGTACAAACCTGTACATATACAAGTACATGAGAATCTTATCATGTCGACGAATTCTAATCATTTAAAAATGCTTGCTGAACAGAACGCATTGCTGAAATTGCCCGATTTGGTCATCGAAATTGCTGCTCTTTATCGACTACTTGATGATGGAGTCCCAGCGAGCCTATGCTACGCGTACGCTGGCCTGATTGCAGCTAATTCGCTCTCTTGTGCGATCCTGATTATGCATCCTGAATACCGCTCGGCGTTTTCTGAAGTTTTCGTAGACTCATTGTACGTTATGAGTTACTTTGTATTTTGAAGTATCTATATTGTCGGATGTTCTTACAATGTCGTGCCGTGTAGTTTCGATATGCTGTTTGCAGTAGCATGGCCGATTCTTTGGCTGGTCTTCTCGGTCCGATACTTCGAATTTGATAGAGCGAAGGCACTTTTGTATCTGAAAGTGTATCCAACCGGGTGGTTTGAGCGGAAAGCACGTCTTATGGCAGACGTATCCAAGGTCACTCTTTTCCAGATCAGCTTCGACGCGCTGCGTATGAAATCAGGTTCGGATCTCTGTCTTCGAATGGTGATGAATATATCGTTTTGCTACCGACTGAAACGAGCTGTCGAGTATTCGATACTTCAACGCCGTCGATCGATTAACCGATCAGGCTCTACAAAGGTTATAAAGGTCGTGAAGCAACTCAACTTGCCTCGGCCAGTAGCAATTCTTTTCGTGCTTGTAAGTATTGGAGTCTTAGTGGTCACCCACATGAGTATTGTGACGTCCAGGGGCGCTTGTGCAGCCTATTCACAATGTGTTGTGTATGCATACCGATGGAAAGAGCACGAATTATGTCCTTGCCGGGCTCTGATCGATGTGGAGACAGTTCCTCGAACTTACGATCGATGGATCCATCCTCCAGACGCAACAAGCCTCGTTAAAAACTTATCATCGACGGGGATTTGCGTATTCTTCAAATTATCAATCGACAACTTCCTGTTTGGCCAGAAGAACTTCAACGATGCACTGATCTCCGGAGCATGTACGCTTGAACTTGCATATGCTCAGTGCTCAAAACCTATCTGCTGACCAATTTTTTACTTAGAACATTTATGTACACAAACATAGAGGTAATTCCTAAGTGGGCAGCGTCATTCACGAGGCTGGAGATGCTGTACGTTCTTCTACTTCGAATTTCGGAATGAAAGCATAACTCTAACCGTATTTTCTGGTAAACAGTAGCATCGAAGGACGCCCAATTGACAACAATTTGGTGTCTCTACCAGACAATCTCTTCGACAACATGTCCAAGTTGACTTACTTGCACTTTGCTGTTCACCAAAGTCTGGTCCAGCTACCACCAATGAACGGCTTGGGAAACTTGAAATCATTAACGCTGACGGTGATGCTGTCGCTCAAGAAGCTGCCACAACTTGATATGCTGACTAAACTTCAATTGGTCCAAGTGTTCGGAGATGTCCTCACGGAGCGAATTCCAAATCTATCTCCCTACGTCGGCGCTGTCAACCTTATCGTTGCAGACAGCCAAGCCTGCTGCAACGGATACATCTTTTGCAATCCGAGTCATTATTTGTGTGAATCACACCCTACTTGCCTGGACAAGACGTCACCCGAAAACCGACCGAACGATGTCACGCAGCGCATATTTGACTTGATTACAGTGAAAACATGCCAAAACCCCGGGTTCAAAACCTCCGACTTTTTCGTCAGCCCATCGAAGCAGAACGTAGACGATTGCGGCGGCGTTCTCTACGCAGCTTGCGAAAAGTTTAATGGCAGCGTCAATGTTCCCGGTATGTGCTACAATGAGCGCATGCAAGTGGTGGCGTGTCAGACTATGCCGCTCCGTACGATCGCACGAAAGGAAGAAATCCAACTCGGTATCGGAACTCCTTGTGATCCAGATCACGAAAAGTGGTTGGGCTGCGGAAGCTAGATTTATTTTGTAAACGAGTGTAGAGCAGTTATTTTCTTATTAGTGCTAACTCATAAATGAAGTGAGCACAGCAGCAATTGTGTACGAAATTTTTGTGATGACGTCCCGGTGAGAACTCATTGGCGTTTTTAAACTATTTGCGCATTTACGGTTAACTGGATGTTACTTCGAAGTATCTCTGTAAGTACACAACTGCAGGTGTAAGCCATGACGTGGCCAAGTCATCGCACAGCTCGAATTGTTCCAACAAAGAAGCCTCTTCTAGGATCCAACATTTCAGAAAATCTACATCCGTCTCAGGTACTGACACTTCCGAAAGCGAATTCGAAACGTGACCCACGTACTAGGTGTTTAGGAGTTGGAGCCGCACATCTATCCTTCGTCGAGACGTTCTGTCTGCTTGGAATTCCGTTAATGTTCATGATTTTAGTATCGATCGACTGGACTACGTATTAACGATTGCCCCCAACAAAACTGCAAATTACCTCATGGGTACCGCATCGCTAGACGATGGCAACTTCTGTCTAATCATTGATCCCGAACCGGCCTTCATGGTCAGTGAGGAGAAACGCAAAATGTTCGCCAAGCATAATTTATCGGACGATTGTATCACGACTCAATCATATGAGCAACAAGATCAGCCCCCGGCTTCAACTTGCTCGCATGTTTTTGAATTATGGAACGAGCTAAGCGACTTTGACGGATGCAATCGAAAGTTTTTCGTAAGAATATCATGCGAGCACTATTTAGGTTTGAGTGCCTTCTATAACAGTGTAATTTATTTTGTTGTGCGACAGAATGCTACCTACAAATCATTGGATTTGACCCTCCAGGTAGCAGGACTGTACCGACTTCTCGGAGATGGAATCCCCACCCCATTATGCTATACGGTATATACTCATGCTTAGTCGCCACTAATTCTCTCTCTCCTGTGCGAGTTTTATTCTCGCCCCTACATTTCACTCCGCTTTTTCGAGGTCTTCATCGACACAATGTAGGTTACGGTGCATTTCCCCGCATTGGCGAACACCACTAACTAGCACTGGGTAGGTTTGATATGCTCTTTGCTGTCAGTTGGTCTATTCTGTGGCTTTGGTACTCTTTCACAGATTTTGAGTTCGAGCGTCAGGCACGACGAATGGCAAACTCATCGGAGGCAACACTTTTCTTGATCAGCTTCGATGCATTGCGCATGAAATCAGGCTTCTCCGAATTGCAATGACCTTTTCGTTTAGTCATCGTCTCCGTCGCGTTGTGGAGTTTATGATTCGCCGTCAACAGAGAACTAATTCCAGAAATATAAACTCCAAGCAAGCATCAAAACAGAGTGCTAAGGAGCCCATATTCCCAAGCCCGCCGGATTGGTTTTCATTTTCGGCAGCATTGGCGTCGTGGTTTACGCTAATCAGAGTATCGTGTTTCCGACAACGTTTGCGCCGATTTTCCGCAGTGCGTTGCGTACGCTTACCTCTGGTCTAGTACAGAGTTTTGTCCGTGTCGAGCATTCGTTGACGTCGATAATACTCCTCGAACGTATTCAGAATGGATGGATTGAGTCGGTCGACGATGTACATGTCATGCAAAAATTGGCGCTATCGGGCGACCTCCACATAATCGAAGTTGTGAATCGGCGTCTCTTGATCTTACCGGATAAACTGCAGAATTGTCCCCAACTGCAAAGCATGTAAGTACCCTTCGCATTCACCTCCGAATGATGCTTCCTCACCCTGTATCCGCATTTTACGATCAAGTACGCTAGCCTACACAGGTATCCAGGAGGTTCCAGCCTGGACAGCCACCTTCACAAAACTGAAATATCTGTGCGCCCATCCTCATAACAAAAATTCTCTCGTTCATTCTAATAACTGCAATTCTTGTTGTCACTTGACAGAACCATCGAAGGGCGAGTTCTCGACAGGAACTTAATTTGATACTAAAGTTGCCTTTTCGCCTTGAAGCTGACGTCTGGTTCTGGAACAATCGAAGTCCTGTTAAGTACGAGTCTGATGTCGTGCGAAGGTGATCTAGTACCATAATTTACGCACTCGACCACATATCTTCTACGTATTTTCACCTATCCCAATACTCAATCAAGCACATCTCTGCATGTCGCGCCAAGGTTGCTCCAACGTCCACCCTACATCCGCTTTCAGTGGCAGACGATCAATTCGCAATTCCCCGTCAATTCCCCACGACACTATGGTTCGTCCTCATTCTAGCTGCATGTCCTCAAATAAGACGCTGACTTGGTTCTTGTATGCAGAGCTCCCTCCGTAAACTGATCCCGTTCGGCAACCGCGTGCTGGTGCAGCGCTTCGAGGCCGTGGCCAAGACGGCCAGCGGCATTTACCTGCCGGATGCCGACGCCAAGCAGCCGAACGAGGGCCAAGTGGTGGCTGTAGGCCCCGGGGCTCGCGCGCCCGACGGAGCTCTCATCCCGGCCCAGAGCAGCGTGGGCGACAAGGTCTTGCTGCCCGAGTACGGCGGCAGCTCCGTCAAGTTGGGCGACAAGGAGCTGTTCCTGTTCCGCGACGAGGACATCCTGGGCAAGCTCGAGTAGGTTTGGCCAAAAAGCCTCAAATTACAGGTTAGTTGAGGTACCACGACCGTTGTTTGAGTCACTTTTGGAAGCTTGGATGAGGCGGACAATAAAGTGTGTTAGCCCGGTTTTTGCTGACGTGATGGAGCTATCTGAGGACATGGCTACATTCGTCTTCGTCTTTGCCGTCAGGATGGGATCCTGTTGTCATTTCCAGATCTTGCAATATGCGTGGCAATTGGCGCTCGTGGGGAACTTCATCGACTCCAAAGTGGATGTTTCCAGTCGCTGGCACTCGAGTTGTTGCAAATTGTTGCAAACTTCGGATCGGATCGGAGACTTCCTCATCTCAAAGCTACGAACTGCCAGTCAAGACGAAAAAGACGAAGAAGTCGTGGCTGAATGGGGTCGGGACCTCCTTGAACGACTCAAAACCTGAGCCGGCTGCTGATTAAATTGGCAAATACTGGAAAAGTCATTCAAGTTCTGGAACAAGCGGTCAAGTCGACGTTGGACGTTTTGGAAATTGTGGACGCTCAAGTTGAGACGGAATGGGTTCGAGAGCTACACAAAGAGCATCAAGAGAGAGCGGAACTGTACAAGATTTTGCTGGAAAATGAAGACCAATTCGTCTTTGAAATAGGCGACGAAGATCAACAATTGGAAGTGTTGACTTTGATGAAGCACGAAGTGGAGAAGTATTTGGATGTTCTGACGTGGCAGGAGCTGGATTTGATGTCTGGAGTGTACGACGCGGTGGTTCGTCGTGGAAATAATGTGGTTGGGACGATACCAGATTGGTTTGCTACGAGTGAACGGAACTGGTCAGGAGCTGTAAAATCGACTGTCGACGACGGGGAAGAAGCTTGTTTGAGGCAGGTGGATATCTCCACCACCCTCATGTACGAAAGCTTTATGGAGCGTGCCATGTTGGTGCTGCTTGTGCGATCCATGAATTGAGTGTCTCGTTTTGAAGGCATCCCGCCTTGGCGGTATATGTACGGCTGTGCATTAGGTCTGCAGTATGTGCACGAACGAGGGCTTACTCACACAAACTTGACGTTTGCTAACTTGCATTCGACGTACGAGTTCAAGGGAATGCTAAGCGGCCTGGGCTTGACTCAAATCGATATTAAAAGTACGCCTGGTACTCCTTCCGTTGAAGCTGATGTGCATGCATTTGCGGTCGCTATGTTCGAGTACCTCGTGGATTGTTTCAATGTGGACAACTCAGAGCTGGATGAGTTTGACAGAGAGCAACGCCTTCCGGACAACCGACCCAGGTTCTTTAGCAACACACAATGAGATCTACTTGTAGGAATGTGTGCGGATATTCCTACAGAGCGGACAAGCATGATTCAGGTTGTGCATGTGCTTGAATCGATACAGCAGGAAGCCCACGATGATGTTTGGGGAGACGAATACGAGCTGCCAGTCCCCCGCAATTCATAGGCGATGTGGAATCAATCGTACGTGATTCCAGACGCCGGTGAAACTATCAGTGAAGTCCTGCATGAAGCTGACGAATTGTGCGATGAGGTGAAAGATTTTGTTCATGTGAATCGCCCTGTATACAATCGGCTGAACAACCTGCACGAGCAGCTCGTTGCTTCAAGGTACCCCGTGTGGACAGCATTGGTTGAAGACCTTAGTTCGATCTTGTGGCGGTTCTTTCTTCAGCTTGAAGAGCGTTCTCAAAGTGATTTCAGCAGCGTCGCAACGTTGTGTGCAGCCAACACCATCGCGAACCGCAACTACGAGTGCACCACGAAATTGATCGTCTCATTTTGAGCACTCCACTGTTACTGAGTAACTCATACAGGAGGGTAAGTCTGGCACAGCAGGTGCGGTAATCAATTTGTCAAGTTTACTATAGGATTTACATAGGGCGAAGTCTGGAATCTCTGCCCTAATGATTTCCGAGCCAAACTTGGGAGTTTGAGTGTGGCGCTTTGATAGACTGTCTATGAGTGTCTGTGCTAGCGATTTCCGAGCCAAACTTGGTGATTTATGTATGGGTTTTCATACGGGCAATTAAAAACGGCAAAGTCCCAGCGCTAATGAAAAAATTGATCGTCTCATTTTGAGCACTTCACTGTTACTGAGTAACTCGCCTGTGCATCATTGGCAGCCAACGAGCAAACTTCTGAGTGGCAGCGAAAAGCTCTGAAATCATGCCTTGAGAACCCGCTGGAGTTCATCAGCGGTCTGAGAGTGAAAGTGGCAAGGCAGAGGCGTTGACCTTGCTGAAATTCGAGTCTGAAAAAGGTGCTGAAGCACATACTGCAGTCATTACGCGTGCAACAAAACTTCCGAGATGGCTGATCCCTCCGCATCAGGTAGAGCTCGGACGTCACTTAGCTGACGGATCATTCGGTGCAGTGTACTTAGGCAAATGGTTCAACACGGACATGGTGGTGAAGCAAGTCCTGACGAACCAATCCGACCGAGAAAACCGCGAACAGTTCTTTCACGAAGTAAACTTATGGGCGTCGTTGAACCATGACAATTTGATCAAGCTGTGCAGCGCGTGTCATGAAGGCCAGCCATTCTTCGTGTGTGAGCGAGCGAATCAAGGTACTCTCATTAAGTACTTGGAGGGTCAAACATACTTTCCTGCATGGAGATCGATCTGGGAAGCAGCTAAAGGGCTGGAGTATCTTCATGAACGCGGCGTTGTACACGGCGACTTGAAAGGGAACAACATCCTCGTATGCGATGGAACAGCTAAACTAGCAGACTTTGGGTTGAGCGTGGTTGTCAGCAGTCACAACCCTGCCGACGATGCAGGTGCACTAGGTGCATTTCGGTGGAAAGCACCCGAGTGCTTGGCTGGTTCGGGGCCGACTTTCGCCTCAGATGTTTACTCCTTCGCCATGTGTATCATCGAAGCGATCAGCGGAGACTTCCCGTGGGGCAAATCCATTCCCGATTCAGCTGTGGAGTTCAACGTACTTCAGAAGAGAATGCTGCCGCCATGACCGAGGGATTTCAGCGATGCGCAGTGGGATCTGATCACGCGTATGTGCTCTTTTGAGCCGCGAAACAGACCCACCGTAGCCGCATTGGTGCACTTGCTGTGGAAATTCGCCTGATACTCCTTCCGTGCCGGACGCCTGCATAGGGACTGTGAGTGGCGTTGTACAGCGAGCTACAATTTTATGATGAGATTTGGGTTGGCCACTGTAATGAAATGACCAGCAGTGTATCCTACCTATTGCAGCAGCGAGCTCTAAAATCCAAAGCGACGAGGACGTGGTGGGCGTCTTGCTGTCTTGGAAGAACTCGCGGGAGGATCTGATCGTCCAGGTCCTGCCAATGTCATGCGCTGCTTCTTGTGCAAACGACTTGTCGCGAGCCTTTTTCAGCGTCATCTCTCGCCTCTTCCTCCTTGGCGTGTTTTGAGGCTTCCATTTCATGCTCCATCTCTATTGCCCCTTCCTTTTCCTTCATACGCTTGAGAAGCCGCGACTGGAACGACTCCTTCACGCTGAAAAACATGGGGCCCAGCACTGCAAGCCATTCACCTTCTACAGCCGTTGCACACTGCATATACTCTTTGCTTGTGTAGATGAGTTCGTGGTACACTACGAAATCCGGGGTGTAACCAAGTCCAAATAATGCAGCGCTAGGGTGCAAGTTGCACGGCATGCCCGTCAACATGTTCACGTACTCTCCGATACCCTTAATTTGCGCCGAGTTGTAGAAGTAGGCAGAGCAAATTGCCTTGCGGATAACATCCCAGCGCCCTCCGCAGGATCGAAGGCGCACATGCTGCTGCTTCATGATGTCAACAAGCTGCTCGCGCACCTCACGAGCCTTGCGCAGGCCCTTTGCGTGAATAAAGTGATCGGAGCACCATTGAGCTGAGTGGCGGTTGGCTTCCCATTGCTGATACACATTCAGCAGTGTGAGGTGGTCACTTTCAGGTACGAAGAACTTCTCGCGGGCAGCATCACTCTCTTCTTCGCGGTCCTTCGGGCGGAAGAACACACTTGGAACTGACAGCATGCTAACGACTACAAGTACCTCGGCGGAGCAGCCAAGCTGTTCGCTGAATAACAGCATCTTAGCTAAAGGTGGATCCAGCGGGAATACCACCATCTTTTTGCCAATTTCTGTAAGCTCACCAGTATTATCCAGAGCTCCTAAGACCCAAAGCTGGTACATGGAGTTGATGATATTGTCCTGTGGAGGTGGGTCCATGAAATCGAACTCCAGCAAATTGGAGACTCCAAGAGACTTGAGAAGCAACACTACGTAGCCCAAATTCGTTCGCTGGATTTCAGGAATCTGCGCTTCGAGCAGTTCGTTGACGAACTGTCGCTGAGTGTACAAACGGTAGGCCACACCAGGGCCCGTACGACCGGCTCGACCAGCACGCTGATTGGCGTTCTGCTGACTGATGGGGCTAACTTGCAACGCGTCCATTCCAATCTTAGGGTTGTACACCTTCACCTTGCAAAATCCTGTATCAATAACGTACTTGATACCATCCACAGTAAGTGATGTCTCGGCAATATTCGTGGAGACGATACATTTCCTAATGTCGGACGCATCGAAAATCTTAGCCTGCAAGTCTGCGGGCAGCTGCGAGTACATGGGAAGAACCATGAGTGGTGGTGCACCGTCCAACTTGCCCATTCGATCCGCTAACACGTAACAGGTAGCTTCAATATCCTCTTGACCTGTCATAAACACCAGGATATCACCAGGCGGGTGCGATAAATGAATTTGCATGACCTGCTTCACTGCAGCATCCACATAATCTTCGCTAGGTGACTTGGCGTAGCGCGTATCCACGTGGAACGTTCGGCCAGGAATTGTGAACATGGGCACACCACCGAAGAAATCGGCAAACTTGTCAGCATCTAACGTAGCCGACGTCACAACAAGTTTGAAGTCGCTGCGACGTTGGACCACCTTGCGTAGGATACCAAAGAGCACATCAGTGTTGAGAGCACGCTCGTGGGCCTCGTCCATGATCACGCACGAGTAGGAATCCAGGTCTGACTCACGCAGCGACTCGCGCAGCAGCACACCTTCCGTCATATACTTGATAATAGTTTTGTCCGACGTAAGGTCCTCGAATCGAATAGCGTAACCCACTTCGTCACCCAAAGTCACATCCATTTCCTCACTGACACGTTGGGCCACCGACATCGCTGCAACACGACGCGGTTGCGTGCATCCAATCGTACCAAACTGGGAGTACCCTTCCTCGTGCAAGTACTGTGTCAGCTGCGTAGTTTTACCCGAGCCAGTCTCGCCAACAATCACCACAATTTGGTTCTCTCGAATCACCTGCAGCAGTTCTTCACGGCACTGGAAAATCGGCAGGAACTCGCGCTGCTGACGGAGTGTACGCGTCTTGGCAAACACACTGACAGCCTTCTGTTTCTTCAGATGCGTCGAGAACTGCGAGTCGTGCTTATAGTTTCCACTCTCCTCTTCCTGTTTCTCTTCCTCTTCATCCGACCCAGCGTCCTTCTTCACACCGATGGCATCTCCCATCCGCGAGCCTCCAACCTCCCAGAATCGTTTCCTCATCTTGTTGCGTTCTCGCTGTTCGCGCACCTCGCGCAGCAGCTCGCTGCCTTTCCTAGCGCCCACGGCCATATCGGCCGTCGGGTCTTTCACGGTCGCCACCATCTCCACTTGTGTCGTGAAGGCCACTCGTCCGTCCAGGAACGGAGGCTTGGTGCTGTGCACCATGATCTGCACCCTCGAGTCTAGCTCGTCATCAAAGTCCGTATCCACACGTCCACCAGCCACGACGCCACTGGTCAGCAGCCTGTTCTTCTCCCATGCCTCCTGGTCTGCTGAGAGTGCCGAAGCTCTAGCCGACATGCCCTTGAGCTTGTTGTCACCTCTGGCTCGTGTCTGCTCCAACTTCTTCTCCATGGCCTTGAACTTCTCCTTACTGCCCAGGAACACGTGTCCCTCGTGGGCCTCTACACCTCCTGCGTCGTCATTCAGGTAGAATTCTCTGTCAAAGTCCTCCTCCACCTCGTCGTCGTACTGCTTCTTAGGAGCTTCCAGCCTCTCCCTGCGTCTGGAACCTTGAACAACTTCTTCCACCTTTTCTTCTCTCAAAATGACGTCTCGTTCTCCCTGAAACCTGTTCAACCTGTCTCCATCAATAATTGTGGGTGTATCAGACCCCGGTAAAGACCCAGAAACACTTTGCAGCCGTTCGGGGGCCTCCCAGTCGCTGGAATTGAGCTCCGTGCGTCCTAAACGTGAATTTTCATGGTTTGTAGCCTTTTCTTGGCTCTTAACACTGCGAATTTCACGCTCCTGACGCTTCTCAGCTGCTAGTGCGTCCAGACCCAGTAGAGACCCGCGCGGACGCTCGGAATTGCGCTGGGAACTGCGACTAAAGAGGCGCTGGGGACTGCGTCTTCGGCTGCTGCTCCTGGAGCTTCTACTGGGGCTGCGGCTGCGGCGACGACGCGAGTGGGAAGGGGAGCGACTGGAGCTGCGTCTGTCATGGCAAGGGGCGAGTGCCGTCGCTCACGGGAGCGTGAGCGACTGCGCCGCGAGACGTCTCCGTGACCCATTTACGATGAATTTTATAGGGTGAACGAAATTTAACAATTACTTCGAAGTAAGATTTACAGAATATTGGTTGAGGAAAGAAATGGCTACATGTGTTTATTTGTGGTAAGAAGTATTTGTTTATGGCATTCATCAATATGTAACGGATCTTGAGCAGCACTACATGTACATGTACTGATATTCAATTGTTACCGTAGCAACCAAGAGACTTGCGCATTTTTAGTCGATATAGTAGAAGAACCGTGAGTGCCGTAAGGGCCACCGACTCATAAATTCAGACTGGCGGTCCACAGACGGGACTTACTTAGCCCAGCATGAAATACTTACTGGGGAGGGCTAACGAGCACGCGTATTGGGGAATCTGCGCCATCGCATCGCTGTACGAACTGTCCCGCATACAGGCAATTTCTTTCAACGGTGGATGCATCTTTGATAATATTTGCTTCGACCGCCGCCTTCACTTGATCAGCCGTCTCAATTCCAAGACCCGCGAGATACTTTCTCATGCGCGGCGATATGGTTTTGAATAAGGTGTCCGGCACTTCCGGAACGATCTCTTGTCGCTTGTAGTCGCCCACAATAGCTTGTGGGGCGACATGCACCAATGCCACTCGCATCGGATCGCTTTTCACCGCTTCGACCAGACCAAGTTTCTCCAGCACCCACATGATCGCGGACGCATTGACGGGAAGACTCTTCAAAACTGTCACCCGGAACAGGATCAATCGATTCGTGGCATTCCACACGATGAGGTCTTGTGCGGTCACCTCCGTGTTACCAGGTTCCATCTGCGGTAGATAGAACGAGTCAAGCGCCTCAAACGGCTTCAAATCCGGTTTGTGGTACGGTCCATGAGTCACTGCTGCTGGAGTCAAATTCATGCGCTTAAACACATCAGGTACATTCGCTGGGATCGTGATCGTCTCTTGCAGTTGTGAACCACTGCTGTCGGACGTACAACTATTTTCTTGTAGCAACCGCAGATTGAGTGTGCAGCCTCGTTCTAATGCCTCATGGATGCCGATCGCGAATAGGCACGTGCGTACTTCGGTCGTCGCTTCGGGTATCATCTTGTGTTTCTTGTTTTCCAAATCCACAAATGGTTTGATACTCTGTGAAGGATTGCTCTGATTGATGCTTCAAGACCGTAATTGATTGATATCGAGTTGATAATATCCACCAGCCTTTAACCAACCGTAACGTCTCCACACTGGGCGATACACACTGGTCGTCGTGTGTCAGTCCAATGCGGAGGCGAGAAATACCACGTCAAGTTCGACGACGAGAAGGCAGAAACCGATGCCGGGGTCGCTGGAGCTGCTCCACCAGCAGACGGAGGGCAAACCGGTCCTATACGCTGAGCTGCCCGACGGCTACTGCAGCATGTCCAAGACAGGCATTACAGGCAGTTCGACCGCCACGCCAACTACCGGTAGTCCCAGACAAGGATAAGCTCACGCATGACTTCAAGAGTCAGTGGAACAAGTCGACTTGACGAGGGAGAGTGAAGATAAAGAAGGTAGTTGGCAATGTATTAGTATAGAGGAGAGCTTCGATGCAAGCAGAACTCGTGCTCACTCGTTTCTGGAGATCAAGCAAAAGCGAATGACCACTACCTTCTCGAATGGCTGCGGAGTATTGGCGTAGCACAGACCTCGGAAAAAGGATTGCGGAATTGATATTACTGTATTTTTGTATTGTAATTTAGATTATTGGTTCAGTCTCAAACCAATAAAATAATTAATTGACACAATAATGGCAATACATGTACAATTATGTCCAATAGGAGGCAGGCCGGTTCAAAAAGCCCGGTTCACTTTGCGGTCAACTTCCACTGGCCCTGGTGTCAATCAAAGACAGGGGACATCATTAGAGTATGGTGAGTGGCTCCCAACGTTTGTTGAGCTTGTGGCTAGCTCTCCTTTGGAGTAATACTGTGGTCTCACTTTAAAATCTACAACAATGGTTGCAAACAGAGACCTCTGCGCTTTTTCTTCGAGCCTCAAGACCAAGGCAGTCATCGGTGCAAGCTCTGTGGCGTGGACCGGAAGCAGCTGCCCCGAACGGGCTACTCCAATCTGATCTCGCACCTGGCAAGCCGCCACGAGGACTTTCGCGAGCAGTTCGCCGCCCATCACCGCGGAACCGAGCAGCCCCTCCAAGCATTTGGCTTCGTTTCGGAGGAAACAACCCATCGCTTCTACTGGTTGCGGTAGGTTGTCGAGCGGAGCATGCCGCTGTGCGAGGTGGACGACGAGAGGACCAGGTCCATGTCCAAGTGGCTCCCAACCAACTCCAAGGCGCTCAAGGCTGACATGATTGCGGTGACGAAGAAGCTGGGGTCGTAATCACCGAGGAGATGGGCATCCTTTTCGGGTTACTGTTCGACGGCTGGAGCCACTTGACCATGCACTTCATCGGTGTCTACGCTCTCTATGTGGTTGGAGGTCGACTCCAACGCACGTTGCTGGCGCTGTCGCCCTTGGACGATGGGAGCCAGGATGCGGATGCTCATATTGAGCTTTTCCATAACGTGTTAGCCGTTTATAACAAGAGGGTTGATATGGTGCAGTTTATCGTGGCTGATAACTGTAACACCAACCGCAGCATAGCCACAAAGCTCGGCGTCCCATTGGTCGGTTGCGCCTCGCACCGGTTTAACCTGGCGGTTAACACGTTCCTAACCGAACACGACCTGCTGTTACAAAGGTTAACAACCTAATGTCTCAGCTTCGCCAGCCCAACAACGCTGCTGAGCTGTACAAGCTCACTCCTCTTCGGTCCAAGAAGCGCAACGTGACGCGGTGGTCGTCGACCTACGAGATTCTAGAGCGCTACATGGAGCTGCGGCCGCACATTCGGCTTGTGGAGGCGGTGGAGGACTTCGTGCCAACTAGTAGTGAGAACAAGAAGCTGGGGATGTGCTGCGTCATCTGCGCAAGCATGACAGCGTGTGCAAGTGTTTGCAGTGCGAGAGGACGACGATGAGCGAGGTGCGCCTTCTCTTTGACTCGGTTGTGGCTGACTACCCAATTATGGGTAAGTACCTGAAACCGACATCTAAAATTGTACACTCTGCCGCTTTTGAGAACGGCTTGGTCAGGCTGGCATCTGGTGAGAACCCGTCGCCGACGGAAGCTGCCGCGCTGAAGCGTCTTGAGCGCCCCCGAGTGGTCGAGCAAGCGCGCGCTAGTGGCAGCAAGCGCAAGGAGCGCGAAGGTGACTACGCGGCGCAGATCATCAACCAAGGCGGGTCCAAGAGGCGTCACGGTGAGCGAATGCCGTACGCCGGTCTGGCAACGCTAGTTCCTCCGACGTCTAACGCCTGCAAACGTCTATTTTCGGAGTGCAAGTGGGTGCTCACACCGCAACGCAGCAGCTTGCTTCCCTGCGAACTTCGAGATGCTGATCTTCCTGCGCGCTAACAAGGCAATATGAGATGTCACCAGCCTGTTATAGGTACGTGTCATGGCTGCATGGCTTGTCGTTGACACTTACAGCTGTTAATGGAGGAATTGTCAATAATTGCGCCGTACTTATTTGTGTTTGTCCTTGTATTGCCGTCGTTATTGCGTTAACAGCCTCGAAGCAATTCAGTATGTTACTGTATTTTCCGAGGCCTGGCGTAGCAGAATCGACATCTACGACACCATACGTGTTAGACGAATTCGATGAGCTGGACTACATGTAGATTGTATAAGATGTTTATGTAGTAGGTCACACTTGAAAAACGCGAACACAGTCGGGGGAAGCTGGCACTTCCTTCAGGTTCTTGCCGAGTGTATTGCGCTTGCCGGCTTGGTAGTAAATGTAAAAGTGAGAAAAGAAAACATGCACGCCGACTAGCTGCTCTACATCGCCTTCACTAGCGTCCCAGTGAAGACGCTCTACTCGACCATCCTACCGATGTTCTCTACCTGCACCAGCTTGAGTCGGCGAGGGCACACCAGCGCAGCTCTCGTGTCTGCTGAGCCACGAGTCAGTGGCTGCGGTCTTCATCTTCAACACCGCAGCTCCGCGAGCCGCAGCACCATGGCTGACTGCAACCAGGTGCTGCTTCCTGCTGCCATTGCCACACTCGACTACATTGCGTGGTCGTGGTTGGGCTTTCATGCCGCCACCCACTACAGTCCCCTTCCAAGCCCAATTCGACCACTCGGTGAAAAGGTTCATGCAAAATTTATTACGTGGGACACACTACTCGGTGATGTCCCGTTTATGCATATATCGGTACTACTCTATGTTGAAGTGGTGACACGTTGCCGTTGAAGTTAACTTGACCATGCAAATCTTTTGGTTATTGACCAAAACAACCACTGTATCAAGGACAAACGTCAATTTAGTGACTGAAATGTCATTATCCATGATAAAACATGTAATCGCGATCAACGCCGCTTTGTCTGCGCTACTAATGCTTGGAGGTGACTCTCCAGCTTAGCGTCTTTGGTCTTAGCGACGTACTCTTGCACAAGCGTACTCACGTCTTTGTGCATTGCACCTAAAGGCTCCCACGAGTCCTCTATCGCTTCCATTCCATGCCACCCGACTAGGATTTCGTAGGACCGACTCCGGTCATTCCAGCGATGCTGGAGCAGATTGCGCACACGGAGCATGATGCCCTGAGCAGCCACGTGCTCCAGGCACTTCAAGGTCCTTGTCGGCGAAGAACTTGAGCCGCGAGGCGTGCACATCAAGTTCCTCGCCGGTTACAAGATGCTTGACCTTGAAGACGTTGTGATTGTGCTGCAGTGACCACGTAGGGGCCAACCCACGTTACGAGCAGCTTGCTCTGTCCTTTCTCGTCTACTCGAGAGCGAAGGACATAGTCGCCCACGTTGATGTTGACGAGGTCGTCGCCCCGTTCCCTCTTCTTGTTGAGCAGTGTCTGCTTGAGGCGAGCGTCGGCCACTGCTCTGTGCATGTCTCGCACGCTAGCACGTAGTTGACCTAGACTTTCCTCGATCTCGGCCGAGGTTCTAGTTGGCTGCACACTTGGAACCACTTCTGGCCCAAGTTATATCGCCTGCAACGGCGAGCAGGGCTCCAGACCAGTGAAGAGCTCACCCGGCGTTTTGCCTGCCAGTGATGGCACGGCGGTATGGTTGAGACTGGCTTGCACGATCTCTATGTTGAGCTTGTAGTCTAAGATGAGCACTCTTAAGACTTGCAATAAATCTCGGTTCACACGTTCGACGGACCCGTTAATCCGTGGGCTGTATGTCGGCGAGAATATTTGCTTGCACTTCAACCGAGTGCAAAGCTCGTCAATCACTTCGTTCTTGAAGTGAGACCCTTGGTCTCTAATCCAATCCCGAGGAATCCCGAAACGGCTATGCCAATCCATTATGGAGCCGGCTGCAACCGCACTTGTAGGCGTCGCGCACTTGACCAGCTCGCAGTAGTGGCTAGCATCGTCCTTGAGTACCAATAGATACTGCATGTCACCAAACGATTCGCCTAAATAGAGAAAGTCGCAATGCAATGCCTGGTTCCGCTCACTGCATCGGTACGTTTCACTCAGGGCCTCGGCACCACCTTCCCCTTTCATATGGTGGCACAGGAGGCAGCTCGCCAAAAACCTGCTCACGCATTGGCGGAGATTCGGAACGTTGAAAATGCGGCCGAAGTGTGCCAGCATGGCGTCCCTACCGCGATGACCCTGGGGACCGCAATGTGCAATGATGCACATGCGGCGGAGCAGATCGGTGGTCTCGGCTGGTATCCACACCCGTCTGTCCTTGCGCAGAACCCCATCGTCGCCCTCATCCAGCTCCGACAGCTCGGCCTTGTTTCCGAACTTGCGCTGAGCAGCAGCGATGGTGTCCATGTCAGGCAACACAAATTCATCATCATCGAGTGGCCGCAGTTGGAGTCGGTTCTGTTGCTGCTGGCCTCGAGTTGTCACTCGCTTCACACTGGTAGTCGCTGGCATTCGTGCCCACCGTGACACCATATCTGCCCACACATTGTCCTCGCCAGCGATGTGATGGATGTCATAGCGGAACTCACCGAGTTTCATCGCCCACCGCAGCAGTTTCCCCCTGATGTGCTTCTTCACAGTCGTATCGGGAGCGAACACGTGGATTAAATTGCGGTGATCGCAAAACAATCGGAACCCTGCCGACCGGAGAAGAAGGTGTGGCAACTTATCACAAGCTGCTACAATTGCGAAAGCCTCCTTTTCAATCAC
Source organism: Phytophthora hibernalis (assembly GCA_012656075.1). Lineage (NCBI taxonomy): Eukaryota > Oomycota > Peronosporomycetes > Peronosporales > Peronosporaceae > Phytophthora > Phytophthora hibernalis. The sequence continues at coordinate 75,434 of JAAKBF010000298.1, read as the reverse complement.
ACTCCAGTTTTCCTGGGACCCAGAGAAGGTCCCGCTTAGACAATGGAGCAGGCGGTGGGCTTGATCAGCCACCAGTTTGTCATTCTGCCACTGCTCCACGTCTGTCACAATGACACTCCATGCTGAATCCGGAGCGTCCGAGAATACAGACAACACGCCATCGGCGCTCGGATGGGCCAGCATGGTCGCTGTCGCGAGGCAGTCTTTGATTTGATCGAACGCAGCTAGCTCGTCTTCAGTAAACGTCACTGCAAGCTTAACCGCCGCTCGCTTGGTTCGTTTTCCACCCCCCAATGTCACATCAAGTCGCTTTGCAGCGTCTGCACATGCCCAGCGTAGCTGATCAAGCTATCCCTCATCCAATTGCACGCGCAGAGAAATTGCTGTAAATCTCCTGCCGTGGACGGCAAAGGTATCTCGCGAAGGGCAGCAATGCGCTGCGGGTCATTGCGGACACCGTCACCATCAATGATCTTGCCACACCACTTCACCGACCGCTGAAAAAGACTTGACTTTGCTGCACTCAATTTGAGTCCAAACTCTCTCATCAGCGAGAACAGTTCGCCGAGTTTCTCCAAATACGTATCCAAGTCCTCAGCGTAGAGTAGCAGGTCGTCGATCCAAATCAGCAAATGCTTGTAGAGCAACTTGGCGAAACACCGCTCCATTGTTACTTGAAAATGTAGCGCAGCGTCACTGCAACCCTGCGGAACGCGCGTTGGTGTGTACACTTTCGAGTCGGTCATGTAGCTTAGGATTTCTTGGTTCGCCTTCGCAAGACGGAGCTGCCAAAATCCTTTGATGAAGTCGAAAAGACCGAAAACGCACATGCCTCGGACGTGTTCCGTGATCACCTGTAGTATCGGCATGACACCAGCAATGGGTTCTGTCTCGGTGTTGGTGGGCCGATAATTGCTGGTCTGTCTGAACTCGTCCTTGCCAGGCTTCTTGATCGGGAGGGAAGGGCAAGCCCACCGACTGGACGCGTTCTCATAGACCCAACCTAGTCGTCGAGCTCATCGTTGAATTCGTGCAAGAATTTCCGAACGTGTGGCGGGTACGCTCTCGGTTTACACCTGAAAGGCTTGGCGTCCTTTTTCATTCGGAGCTCAAGCTGCGGAACCTTGGCAGGAGGGTCAGGACCCAGATGGGGCCTCCAGACATCATACATGTAGACAATACTGCGAAGCTTGTCCTCATTCTCAGGCGGGAAGCCGTTTGCCAAAGCAGTCGCAATCATCTTCTCCACTGCATGACGAACCTCTGCATTCGGTGTACAGCCCGCTCTGAAGTCATCGTCGAAAGCAATCGGGTCATCATCGTCCGTCCGAGAACGCTCGGCCAACTGTTCCAGTTGCCGGTCGACACTGATGCCTAGATCATCGAGGATGTCTTCACCGAGGATAAATTCATCCTCGTCTTCGTCAATAACGAGCACTTCATACGGTTTTAATGGCCTCACAGGCCCTACCGCAGTGTGCAGCTTGATCTGCAATTGTACGGACTGATGCGACAAAAACTCATGCCCGCCCATTACGATAGGCTGCATCAACGTGGTAGTTTTCCCAAGGCCACCCAACTCCTCAAGCTCCTTCAGCTTTCGAGCACTAATGATGCTCTTTTCAGCCCCGGTATCGGCGCAATAGGGCATGGACAGCCTCTCTTCGAGCAAAATTGTCTTGTCAGACGTAGAGAGGCAGTCTTTTATGCGCCTTAACCTTCACGCGTCAGCATTTGATCGTCGTGAACCCTTGTCATTATCGCGACGTTCGTGCATCTTGCGCAGCAGCTCTTTCTTCACGTCAGCGGAAGCATTTGGGCAGCGAACTAACCAATGATCGTCCTTGCACGTCAGGCAGCCTCCGGTCGGCGGGTTTGGACTCCCTCGCTTCCCGGTGTTCTTGCGGTCAGCAGCTTTATCAGGATGCTTTCTGTTGCTGCGCTCCACCTTTCGGTGTTTCGATCGAGGTTGGAACGCTTCACGATCTTGCATGGCTCCTTTTGGCTTTCGCTCATTTTGATCTTTAGAACGAGTGCGCTTATGACGCTGAAAGTCACGGTCCTGCTCAAAGGCCTTGTCTAGTATGAGCTTGAACAGTTCCTTTTCGTCCCCCTTAGCTGACCTGGCCTGAAACTTAATGATGGTCGCCACTTCATCTCGCAGACCCCGTGGTTGGAGTGACTCCACCATTAGCTTGCACTTCAGACGGAGCCCTTCGTTCCCGGTGAACAACTCTTGCCAGCCTTGCTCCTCGATGAACTCCCTGCTTCTAGCAAAGAGTTGCATCACCCGCTCCTTCACGTCACTCTCTGCCATGTCGATTATGACGTTCTCCTTGAAGAGGAGAGTGGCTATATGTACATTAATTAAAGGTCCATTGGCGGGTCCAGGGTGGGACGGTGTATCCCCTAACCACCGCATATGGCTCACCCATCAACCAAGACAATCACTCACGGTCGCTTGGATTTGGTGGCTGCCGATACTCCCCATTCGAAAACCCGCCCCCTCTCAAGCAGGAGACCAGGATCGCTGCGATGCCGCGCCAGCACGCCTCGACAACGCGCAGAGCACCCCGTAAGCCCGCTGCCGTGATCAAGAGTGACGACAGCGAAGGGAAGGTTCTGGTAGCGATTGGAGTAACGAGGGCAGCGCGAGCCACGAAGATTCTGAAAGCCCGCCGCCTACTCTCCCAAAAACGGCGAGGGAGCCATTCACGAGGGAGAAAGCACCGCAAGCGACGGAAGGAGGGGTCTCGCAGACAATCAGGCGGGAGGACCAGGCGAGAAGCATCTTCGGCCGCCTCTTCTTCGACTTCTGAATCAGCAGAAGATTCAAGCACCTCCATTTCGACAACGGTTGCAAGTGCCCCGCGTGACGAACATGCCGTTGCACCCCTGATGACCTTGTACAAGTTCCTGAGCTAGAACGGAGAATGTTCGACGACTGGGTCGATCTGGAGCAGTACCTGCTCAACTACAGCAAGCGCACGTACGAGGTATGTACCACTTGCCTGAACTGTGAAGCAGTCTTGTACTGTGCACAAATTGCTCTATTCTATTTGTTTTCCAAACGTGTGTGCTTACGAAATGTATAGATATATTCTGTTCGGACAGCTACTCCTGTGAAGACACGAAACAGGGAGATTTCGGTCAGTCGTACGCCAAGTACACCGATACCTGATGAAGTCAAGTTTTACAACAAAACCTACGTGTGCACACATCATGGATTGCCCAGATCCGGGAGGACCAGCGGACAGCGGCCTAACCTGCATTCCAGGAAAATCGGATGCCCTGCGCAGGTTTGAAATCTGCCTCAAATCCTAGTTTCTATTACTGCGTACTTACAGTGTTATGTGGTAGATAAATGCTTGCGTTCGTGAAACGGGATCATGGGATGTGTGTATTACGAAGCAAAACACCGGGCACAATCACGATGTCGACAGCGAAGTCTACCAGAACTACCACGAGGCGCGCCACATTTCAGATGACGAAGTTCTTTCGACGGTGCGGACGTTGCATCGCGCCGGTGCGAACAAGAAGAGGATTCTTGAGTACATCACGGAGAATTCGACTGTCGATCCTGCAATGAAAAACGTACACAACCTCGTGAGTCGACTGCAGAAGGAGGCTTTCGCTTTCCCCAGGATGGAGAAACGCATTGCTGCTATTTTGGAAGTTTATACAGCTAAACCTGGCAACGTCTCGCCCGTGTACGCGAACGAAGAGGTATGAGACTACTCTTATGAGCTGTTTTCATTTTTTGCTAGTTTTTTATAACGTATTTTGGTTATGTAGGGTACTGTTGAATGCATCTCCATTCAATCCTCGCACATGCGGTCAATGTTCGAGCATTTTCCTGAAGTACTTCTGATCGACGCCACCCACGACACCAATGTCTCGAGCTACAAGTTATTCAGTTTCATGATCCATGATGCATTGGGGAAGGGTCAGCATGTCCAGGTAAGGCACCAAGGGCTGGTTCAAATTGTGTAGTTGTCTAACAGTCTCAGACTGTGCGTAGCTTGACATGAAAAAATCTAACTATGTTTGCCCGTACGATCTTCGCTATAGCATTGTTTGTTGGAGAATGAGAGGAAAGAAACTTTGCGCGTGGCTTGTCAACAGTTCAAGAAAAGCTGTCCGTCGTACGATTCCCTCGCTGTGATAATTGTGGACAAGGATTTTACGGAACTGTCAGTTCTGAAGGAGGAATTCCCGGGTGTTCGTATACTGCTATGTCACTTTCACGTGGTGAAATACCTGCAGGAAGAGGTAGCCAAAGAGAAGTACGACTTGGACGCATGGACGAAGAAAGAAATGAAACGTCTGATCCAGTTGTTGGTGAGCACGCCGACGGAGAAATCCTACGACGAAATTATTATGACGATGAGGGTGGTGTTACGTTCAGAAGCCAAAGTGACGCAGTGGTTCAATTACTTTGATCGTAATTGGACTGCCTGTGAAGATATGTGGAGCTCTGTATATCGCGGAAACGTGCCTCACATGGGAACCAGACGAACAACAGGTTGGTGACTCTTTTTATGAAACAATGGATGTGTTTAACCTGTACTGTTTGTTTGCATTTACTTTATCTAGGCTAGAGTCGAACTGGCAGAAACTGAAGAAATTAGTGAATCGCTCTACCACACTGGATGATTGTGTGGTATCCATCTTATTTTGGCAGACAGTGAAGGCTGACACGGGTGCTGGTACTCTGGCATCGTGGATTCGTCGGGGGCGAAGAACATGCACGGGTGGCTGGACTGGGTCATTACCAGCAACCCCCTCTTCACTTCTGTGAGAAGCCGACGACGCGACGGTATGTGCGATTAATTTAACGTCTCGTCTACTAGTTTTTAACATTGCTTTTGTTGTCTTATTATAGTTACACGTCACTGGAGCCGATTTGCTCGGAATCTCTACGCTCCGCAATGGAGAAGGTCACGCTGGCTGTAGAGGCGAAGATAAAAGCAGAGCTGCCTGATCAGTTTGGGCTGGTGATGGATGGATGGTCTCATGACTCTGAACACTTTCTCGCTGTTTTTGCATGCCATGAGACTGATGGCGTAGGCCACTACCCTCTCTTGGCTATGGCTCCTCTGTTGAACGAAGTTGGGGACGATCATTCCGCAGAGGCGCACCGCACGTTTTTGAACACTATGCTGACTCGTGACTATGGGAAAAGTCTGAACGATTGCCTGTTTTTAGTGGCCGACAACTGTGCCGTCAACCGAAGGCTGGCTACAATTACGCACATTCCACTCGTGGTGTGTGCTAGCCACCACCTCAACCTCGCCGTACAAGAACACCTGCAGCTGTATGAAGACGAACTGAACACGCTCCAAACACTGATGCGGAAGCTACGCACGTTGAATCATGCCCCAGACTGAGGTAACCTAAATTTGGCTATTTTGGGGATTTATGTATTCTTATTTTGGATTGGAAATTGTGAGCTAGGACCAAAACGACGCTCCGACCAGTGATTCATCAAGCCACTCGATGGACCTCAACCTATTGCATGATCGACCGGTACTTTCGCCTGGCCGAATTCATCGCTGACGACGAAGAACTGTGCGACTGCTGCCGACACCGCGCGGTGTGAAGCGTCTGAGACGTCTCCTCGATGACTTAAAGCGGATTGAGAGCGTCAGCAAGTCGCCGCAGTGCGAGAGCACTACCATTCTCGACGTCCGACTTCGGTTTGATGGGCTCATTGAGGTCGAGCCTGCGTTTGCTAAGTATTTAGGTATGTAATGTGCTGATTTTACCTTTGGTGCAAGCCGCTAATGCTTTTCTTACTGTTGTATGTATGCAGCACCATAGTGCACTCGCCAGACTTCGAGATTGGCTGCACTAAAGTGCTCGATGGGGAGTCTGCCAGGCTCACCCGAGCAGAAGCCGCGGCTTTGGAGCCGTTTGTGGTTGAGGACAGTGAGGCAGAGTCGGACATCGAAACTACGTCCTTCGTGATGCAGCTCGAACATAAGAGGCGCCGTGCTCAGCGAGAGGCGGAGTACGTATTGCTTCAGCTGATACCGCCAACCTCTAATAAGGTTGAGCGGTTTTTCAGTATGGCTCGCATTACATTCGGGCACGAGCGTCATTCGCTAAGTCCATACACGCTGGAGATGATTCTGTTTTTGCGCGTGAACAGAACCTACTGGGATGCACGCACGGTGGATGAATGCATGTAGACGTCTATGGGAGTTGATCAAGTTTTAGCACGCGCAGTTTTATTGAGTAACACGTCTTCTTCATTTACATGTACTGGAGTTATTTATTTTGCGCCACTTGGCAGTGGCATATCGTACTGTTCGTGGTGATGGCTGTTGATAAATTACTTATTCGCATGAGCGCTCTCTACCAGTCTGCAATACAATAATCGGGAGCCCTGAGCATACGCCACATGAAAATGACCAACGACGTTATTGGCGTTGCTGCCAATGGAGGCTCGGTCGCGTTCGCAGAGACGATCTTGCCTCCGGGTACGATGGTCGCCAACTATCTCGTTCAGTATACGCAACCGGATGGGATTCGGTGGCTGCTGGACAATGCGTTCATCCAGAAGAACAAAGAGGCTTCTGCGTTTGCCATCTTGACTTTGGCTCGCAGCGGAGACTTGGACCTGATGAAGCAAGTTGCCAAGCTGCACAGCCGCAAGCGATTGAACAAAGACTGGATTGACAAATGGGATTGGACTATGGACTCTGCGAGTACCTCGCTATGGTCAAGGGGATGGCGGAGGATCGAGCAGGGCGTGCAGTGTTCGCCCGCACCAAAGACGATAGCGTCTTCAATATCAGCAAAATTCTCGATAACGCAGCGACGACAGGCCACATTGATGTGTTGCGATACCTTTTGAACGTGGGTGGCCTGATGAAGACGTTGAAACTTTGTTGAATGCGGCTGCTGGAGGCCAGCTAGTCTGTGTGAAATGGCTGCTTGAGAACGCTCCGCCCTACAGCGAGGAAAACAACGCAGACTATGCAGTTGTATCCACGGCAAAAAATGGTCACCTTGAGATATTGCAGTTCTTTCACGAACTCCACCTCAATGAATCAGCGCTGCCAAAACACGTCAACGGTGACTCAGGCTCGAAGCGCAGGCGAACGGGGCAGACTGTGGATTGGTGGCTTCGAGCGGAAGAGGTCTTGGAGAGCGCTGCGGCTAAAGGGCATCTTGAGGTTGTCAAGTGGCTCCACGCAAACCATTTCGAAGGCTGCAGTAACTTTGCCATTGATAAGGCCGCGCAGAACGGTCACTTGGAGGTTATGAAATGGATGCACGCGAACACGGACGCTGGTTGTACGGCAAGCGCAATGACTAATGCCGCCTTCAAGGGGCATCTGGAGGTCTGCAAGTGGCTGCACGCAAACCGGTCGGAGGGATGTACAGCTAACGCTGTCAAGTTCGCCATTGGCAACGGACATTTACATGTTGCGTGCTGGCCTACCCGCAGTTCATCCCCGAGCACAACCGAATGTGGAAGTATCCGCTGAACACGTTTGACATGCTGTTTTTCCTCCAAGAACACTACCCCACGCTGTTCACACTGGAGTTCGGACGTGGTACGAAGAGCGATCTTCGATACGAGAATGCCAGAGGATGAGATCATTTCATCGCCCAGTGGCTCGATACGAAATACCCTGGACAACCAGCTGAAAGACACCAACTAGTCATGTGGCCAATGATGTGACTGTACTAACGTTATCACAACTCGTGCAAGGAAAATTGTTAGTGGTAAACTACTGCATCTAACCTAAATAGTGAGCTACGGTTCAATGCCAGATATGATAAAGATGAAGTTCAATCGTGAAGTAGTGCTTGGCAATCTACTTAGACCAATGTCAGTAAACTATAGTGGGTGGCGGCATGAAAGCCCAACCACGACCACGCAATGTAGTCGAGTGTGGCAATGGCAGCAGGAAGCAGCACCTGGTTGCAGTCAGCCATGGTGCTGCGGCTCGCGGAGCTGCGGTGTTGAAGATGAAGACCGCAGCCACCGACTCGTGGCTCAGCAGACACGAGAGCTGCGCTGGTGTGCCCTCGCCGACTCAAGCTGGTGCAGGTAGAGAACATCGGTAGGATGGTCGAGTAGAGCGTCTTCACTGGGACGCTAGTGAAGGCGATGTAGAGCAGCTAGTCGGCGTGCATGTTTTCTTTTCTCACTTTTACATTTACTACCAAGCCGGCAAGCGCAATACACTCGACAAGAACCTGAAGGAAGTGCCAGCTTCCCCGACTGTGTTCGAGTTTTTCAAGTGTGACCTACTACAAAGAATTCTTTAGCAGTGCTAAGGTCAATATCGACTCGCAACAACCCGACGCCTTCGGCCCCCACGGCGGACGCTGGAGGAAATTCAACTGTAACTGTGGCTTTGTTCATGCCGCTGGCTGCTCCTCAACTAAAGAGCACTTCGCACGCTGCCCTGGTGCACAGGCGAAAGCTTCGTCGTGAGTACGAAGATGAGGTAGCGATGAGGTGCAGCAGCGGTGCCGACAAGATGGCGGAGGTGCTTGTGAGTGTGTAGAAGTCGTTCAACAAGCGACTTCTTGAGGTTTGGTGTGAATTCGACTGGAACGTCGACATCGAGACGGTCAGCGACGAGTTCATACTCACCAAGGTCGACGAGATCATTTCGTCGGTTAAGAACAATTCTGTTCCAGATGTTGCCGCGCTCTTCAAGGGGCAGAGACTATATGCACAGTAAAATGTCTCATACAGCACAGTCTTACAGATTCCCGCACAGTCCTGCACAGTCTGATGTCCTTTCTGGTGGATAGACTTGCCATCTGTTGGATAGACTGGCCATCTGCTGATCAGCTTTCTCTGCAACGACGAAGCATTTGTGTGTAGGGCGTCCTTGTTGAAAGCACAAAAAGTCTGCAGAAGCCGGAGTGATGGTCGCTGACGGCGGTCAACCCCGTCGAATTTCGCTAAGTCCGCGAGCACAGTGTTCTAGCTCGGAGAGGCATTATCTCAGTGTCAGTCAATGGGAATGTAAAGCTTTAGCTCACATTATAATTTGGGAAATGAACCTGTACCTAAAGTACTGCATGGCAAGAGCTGTATCTAGGCTCACTGATTCGACATCTAGAAGAAGCAGCTCAAAGAAGAAAATAACAAAGACTCCGCAGTTGTACGTGTCGATCTGCACGATCCATTCGACCTGCTTGAAGTGATAGCGCTTCGGGGACGGTGGTTCAGGCAGAAGTGGAATCAGCTCAGCTCTTAGATAGGTCCTAAGTGCGGCAAATCGATCCCCTGTTTGCTGCGGATCGAAGTTAATTACTGAGAACTCGCTGAATTTAACAGCCACAGCACACCAACGCTCGGAGTTGTAGTGTATAACCGCGAAAAACCACGTCTTCTTTCCCGCCGTTTCATCATGGTGTTCTAGGGCTGAATGAAGATGCTTCCAAGCAGGGTCATCGGACAGCGCCTTTTGGTCAAAAACAGGAAATCGGAGGAGGTGCGATGGTATAGCAAATAAAACGTGCTTGTCTTGGTATCTCTTCATCAGCGAGCGTACGCATAGGTCCAGGACTGACAGCTCGACGAGTGATTTTCCACGAAGGGTAGTAATCCAGAAGTAATCACCAAGCACATTAATCGATCTTAGACGTTCAATTATGAAATTAGGGCCCAGGCAGTCATTCTTCCAGCTTTGACCTGGATTTCAGTTCGACAGATCCAACTCGATGATCCAGGTGATAGTTTTCCACTTCATAAAAGTGAGGAATTGCCGTGTGCCATGGCCTCATTGGTTTTAGCATCTGTATGTCGTACACCACTCGACCAGTTTTAATAGTGACCTCTTTAGCTGGCATTCTCGCTTCGTGATCGCTGTACCACCGGTTTTGAAAGTGAGCGACTTGGCCTTCGCAGGATTCAATCCGACGTAATGGCAGGACAGCCATTGTTTTTGAAGCATCTGTCGGTGGCGTCTTCTTTCTCTCTAGAATAGCAATCTGGGTGGAGCGTGTCTGCTTCAAAATGGACATGGCCCGGTGTCCCTCGGCGTCTCGGAGACAGAATCCATTTACGTGCGCTTCCAGTAAGAAGGCCATTGACGGAGTTGACCCCGCGGCCACAGCACGAACCCGTTTAGCCGTCTGCTGCAGGTCTTCTCGCGCTGTTTGTTTACGTGCCGCCTTCTTAGATTTCGCATGGCCCGCTTTTTTGACGCAGCAATAAACCACCCCGTATGGCTATTATTCTCCGGTGTTGCACTTGTTTGTGCTGCGACATCTTGATGCATAACTGTGTCTGTTATGGAATCGCGTTGGTTCCCAGTCTGAGAAGGGTCCCCATTATCCCTCTCTTGGTCCCCGTCGGTAATTTCATTCTCAACCCCTTCTTCTTCGGCGACAATTTGGGCGAGATCAGTGCAATCTAGCTCATTGACGAGATCGTGTAACGCGCAAGCCCGTTCGCGCCCTGGGAAGCCGTTAGTTTGCTGCGTTCTCCACTATCGGCACCCGCGAAAACTAGACAGCTCCCGGTCCGGACATCGTTCAAAACTGTCTCCAGCACTATTTTCAATTCGGAATATGCCCGTGTCCCCCACGTGGATCCAACATCAGCAATTTGACGTCCTATAGCGAAAAGATCGTTCAATTTTTCCTTTTGTGGCTTCGCTCGACATGGATCGCGGTGAATCCATCGAGACTCAAACGGGATGTCGACGTCTTCGGACATGTCGGGCCTCATTTTTCGGTAGCTTTGCACAAACCATCGGGGGTGAATTATACTTTCGGGAACGAGAGCACCGCATCCTGTAATCTTCCGATAGTAGATAATGTGCCTACGGCAACAGTCTTGTAACCCGAAAAATACACGAATATGTCAACCCATGTGGATTCATCATGTACTCGTCGGGTACGTCATCATTCTTTCCAGCAGTGTACCGCATCATCACGTAGGGATCCATCGACCTCTGGCGATACTCCGTGGTCGAGAGTAACGCAAAGTCGTACTGCTGTTTAACCAACTCGACAGCATGCCGAGAAACGGTATTCAGGAGATTGTTCATTTCCGCGTCGTATTGGTTGTTCGTGTATATGCCAATCTTTTAATGCTGCGCTGCCAAAAATTTCGTCAACTTGTTGGTAGTCTGGGTGCTGGTCTCGGATGTGTGACATCAGGTTAGAAAAGCCGGAGCAGGGGCCTGTCGGCGCACGGTGCCGCACCGACAGCGAAAGACCCCTTCGATTTCCTCATCGAAAGCGTCAAGAACCGCTGAGAAGTAGAGGGAAGAAATGGCAGAGTTTGAATAGGTAGTCGCCATTGGAAAGCGAAGTGAGAATCTCTCTAGGACGCTCGCTAGGCACGGAATGAGAACACTGATATGGGGCAGAGACGATACCGAAGCGTGAGGGCGAAGGATCAGTGCTGGTAACGGGTGTATAAACGTTTATTCCATAAAACGCGTAATAACGCGTCATTTGACTGTTTATTTGATCGGACGCGTATAAACAGAGGTCCATGACCGTTCATTCAAGTGGCACAGTGTACCCATGCGCTCAAAAATGCACCCATTCAGTCCGTGGAAGTCCCACATCTCACGGTGGGTTTACCGATATCAAATCAACTTTTTACGCGTAATTACCACACTGAGTTCGTAAAAACTGTTAGTACACGCTGTCTAAACTGTACAAACAGTCCAAACTGTTTAAACGTTTTTAATCGTACCGTCACTACCGGATGCATTCCACCACTTGCAGTTGGAACACCATGGCAACAGAGAAGAAAATTAAAATGAGCTCTTCAGTTTTGCATAAATATTTAGCGATTTGATTGGCTCGTGGCGATTTTGAACGAATGTGTGTCATAAAGAACAAGAACAATTGTTCATAATGAACAGAGGTGTATCATTTATGTAAAATATTTAAATGACGAGAAGGTTCATTTCGGAAAGGATCTAGAAGCGATGAGCCTGAAGACTGTGGCGTTGGTGCTACACCAAAGACCAAAAGTGGCAGACTTGATACATGTGGAGGAAACAATCTCGAGTTTCCTGGGACCTGCGCCCTATCTGTCACTATGTGAGGCCTGTGAATTTGGTTCGATGGATTTGTTGGACTGGATCTGGCACTCGAGTTGTACCAGTGTCCATACCAGGACCTCCAGATGGTCTCTCATGAATTATCTTCGGTCGAACCCTCGTTACTACAGCTACCAGTTCTCTAGATCGATGGAAGTGGCTGCAGATCGTGGAGATTTGGAGACGATGAAGTGGCTGATGACCCATTTTTCGGGGTGTGTTGCTGCTGTGGAGGTGGTTGAGGTGGCCGTGTTGAAAGGAAATCTGGAAGTGCTGGAGTTTCTGCTGGCTCACGATGCAGGTCAGACAAAGATGAGAAAAGTGACCACCAGTGAACAAAATGCCAGAGAAAAATATCCTCGAGCCGGCGACAATACAAATGAGGTTTGCTGGGGAAGCCACCAGACTATGAAACTCTCTATCGGAAATGGTCGTGCTGATATCGCTCGATGGCTGCACTTTAACGCACCAATGGACATTGAATTTGATGACGAGGCCATCGAAGATGCTATAGAAAGAGGTGAGACGGAACTCACAAAGTTGTTACTGCCCCGAGGCCGTTGTGTTTTGGACTACGCTCGGTTTTGCTCTCGGCCGGAAATTGTCGAGTGGATGCTGGATTGCAGATATTACCAACGAGACCAGCATGGTGCTGCTAGTGTGCTCGTTGATCTGGTTGACAAAGACCACCTGGATCTCGTGCAACGGATAGCCGATCTTGAGTTCGTACCTCGTAGAAATATGTCTCGGTGGTATTCATCTTGGAAACAAGCTTTGCAACTTGCGTGTAGTCGTGGTAGCCTTCCGATGACCAGATTTTTCATGGAACATCCAACAGGAGTTGCGATGAGTCAAACAGAGAACTTTGAAAAATTATTCGCGCTCGCTGCTAGTGGAGGCCATTTCGAGGTCATGCAGTACCTCTACGGGAGAGGACTAGTCGATGGATACGAATCGTCATTTCGTGAAGCACTCACAAAAGGCCGCCTGAATGTTGCAAAATGGCTGATAGACAATTTTCCAAAGCACAAGCGTATCCCTCTCAACTGCATTGACTTGGCCGCAATGAGTGGCGATTTGGAGACAGTCGAGTTCCTACATAACGTCGAGCTGATTCTGAAGTCTGGGATATCTGTTGAAGAAACTGGAAGTCCAACACGGCAATCTGGTACACCACAGCCTGAGATACGTCAATTCACGGAACCTGACCGCTTAGACAATCTCAGAAAAGTAGCCCCGCCGTCTTGGTGCTCAGCAGCTGCAATGGATAACGCAGCAGTTCACGGACATCTAAACATAGTCAAATGGCTTCACGCAAACCGAAGCGAAGGGTGCACTGCGAATGCGATGGGCAGGGTTGCAGCGGCAGGGCACATGGAAGTGGTTCAGTGGCTCAAGTCGAATCGATCAGAGAGATGGCCTTCCAGTGCTCTGGTTTTTGCGGCGGCTTCTGGTCAGCTACACGTAGTGCGGTGGCTTCACGAAAATCTACATGAAGGATGTATGACGAGCTCAATGGACTTCGCTGCTGGTGGTGGACATCTAGAGCTGATGAAATGGTTGCATACGACTCGAAGAGAGGGCTGTACAACCTTAGCGATTCAAACCGCCGTAAACTATGGTCATCTGCGAGTTGTCTGCTGGCTCCAAGCTCACTTTCCAACGCTCAGGTACACCCCCACCGGCGACACGTTTAGTACTAATAAGTTCGAGATGATGCTGTTCGTGTATGAACATTGGCCTGCTGTTTTCACTGCAGATTTTGTAGCGACTTCTGTGCGACTTCAGTTTGACGGAAGCCTCAAGTCGTATGATAAAGAAGTCGCTAGGTGGCTTCGTGAAATCCAACTTCACCGAGTCAAAGGGGTTTCCTTGACGGAGCTGTGAAACACGATCGTTTGGGGTTGCTGCGGTTTGGGCTCGACGTTGATTCCACATTTCCCACAAACAGAAGATGACATGGTGCTTGTTCTACTCGCAAGGAGCGGTTTCAATACAGATACCAATGGTTCGCCAACACTGCATGAGGGCTGCTGCAAGGAACTGGTAAAGTCATGAATCCAATTCTTTGTCTTTGTCCTGACTTTCAAGCGGCCAAACATGTAACTAAAGTTTTTACAGACAAACGGCTACCGCTACAATACTTTGAAATACGGCTTTTATTTTAGAACAATCCTAGGTACATGTACCACATTTATTTTACAATTGATGGCCAATCGCAAAAGACCAAAAGTTGAACCTCTTTCAAAGGGCACAATTCCACTCACGACTGCCACGGCCGTGTGGCTGTGCTCCAAGTCCCGTCCTGCATCTTTTTCCAGCAGAAACTCCAAAATGGGTAAATGTCCATTTTTCGCTGCAGCTTCCACCACATCCACAGGCACAAAACAGTTTGTGAAATGGGCAAAAGTCACTTCATCGCCTCCAGATCGCCTCGTTGTGCCACAATTTCGGTGGATTTCCGAAACTGCCACAAATAATATTCCCTCTCGGAGCGGAGGTGGTTATTTAACGTCCACGAGGACGATCTGGTCTCGGGCGTCTCACAGCTGGTGGACCAAATCCAGTCCAATAATTGGGTCGACCCAAAGTGCAGGCTGCACGCAGCGAAAGTGTCCGGGACACTGGAAATGAGCGGTCCTAGCTGCTCGAGGGCGTCGTCATGGGTCTGTCGGTGCAGAACCTGCTGCACGCTCGAGAGTTGGAAAGACGTGGCCTGAGCTTGGAGGCAACAGGGAAAGCGACGTGTGCCCAAAATTCCACAAGGGAAGTCGGAAAATGGGGTTTTGGTCCATTGGGGAGGACGCAGTCTGCTGCATCCCATTGAACAGAAACACCCGGACATTGCTCGGTGGTTGTATGAAAATACGCCACACAAACTCGACGAGGATGAAATTCGGTGGGCCATGGAGCACTCCCTTCGAGTTTCTGACATGGACCTTGCCATGTATTTCTTGCCTGCTGGCAGGTCCATTGTGGAGTTTTCGCACGATGATCCGCACCCAGACACGGTGGAGAGGTTGCTGGAGGATGGATACATTCGTCAAGATGAACACTGTGCTGCAGTGGCGATTTACATGCTGGCGCGAGTGGGGAGACTGGACCTGATGCACCGGATCATGCAGCTTCACTCCCCACCTCGTCTTCACACTCGGTTCGACTGGACGAGCGAGTGGTTCTATGCTACGAAAGAGGCGTGCAAGTTCGGGGACGTCGCGATCGTTCGATGGATCATGGAGCACCCTGTTGGACTTCAGCTTGTAGAGGCGTACCAGCATCACCGCAGTGCGGGACTGGAGCATTTCTTCTGTCTTGCTGCGGCAGGAGGTCATATTGAAGTGATAGAGTACCTCGATGAGGAAGGATATTCCGACAACTTCAAAGAGGCTGCACTACAGGCTATCCAGAACGACCACTTGGAGACTGTGAAGTGGCTGCTCAATTACCACTCCTATGTTTCGAATGACTTCATGATTGAGGAGGCTGCGAAACATGGACGGCTGGAAATTCTCAAGTATTTCCACGATCTCGACAGGCCAGACGATACTGCGTGGTTGCCTCCATTTGGGAATGCGATTGATGTGGCGGCTGGACACGGCCATTTGGCTGTGGTGGACTGGCTGCAGAAGACTCGTTCTGACGGTTGTACCACGAGGGCGATGGACAACGCTGCGGCTAACGGGCATCTCGAAATGCTGCAATGGTTGCAAGGCAATCGTATCGAAGGCTGCTCGACGAAAGCGATGAACAAGGCTGCAGCCAACGGCCATCTGGAAGTGGTGCAATGGCTTCACCGGAATCGGTCAGAAGGATGTACAACCAGAGCAATGGACTTGGCTGCTGCAAACGACCACCTGGAAATGGTGAAGTGGCTCTTTACGAATCGATCTGAAAGCTGCACCGTCAAAGCCATCGAGAAGGCTCTGGAAAACAGTCACGTGCGGGTTGCGTACTGGCTGCAAACACATATTCCAATGTGGGATCCCTCGGTGGATACGTTGAAGATCAAAGGTCCGAACCAATTCGACATCCTGTTGTTTCTGGATTGGTGCATTCCCCAGATCTACGACACTAAAGACCCGGACCAACCCATTTTGGCGGTGGTCACGGAACCAAATGACAACCATGCCCTGACGTGGATGCAACAGCAACACGATATCAGTTTTGATGCTCACGGGTAAAAGCTTGATGTTTCAGCAGGCGATAGCTGCCCTACCAATCATTCTCCTAAGGTATCTTAGTTCTAACTTTTTGCTTCTGCACAATAAGCCGAAAACAAACGGACGGAATAAGAAAAAGAGGCTTTGCCCGAAAAAACAACATCGCAAGAAATGCTGGAGCGGTGGCGCATGGCTCGAGATGGCGAGGCTAACGCTAGCACCCAGTACACGCTACAGCTTTTCTTATGGCCATTCCGATCGGCGATGGTATGCCAGCAATGCCGATTCTCCAGAACAGCTTCATTTGCAAATGCACTGATGTTCATTCTTGTCTCGGCGTCAGTTGGTCGTGGCAGTGTGTGGTTGGGAGTTCATTACCGAGATAACTCGCAGCAACGCGACTGGACGAGCACTACTTCTTCTCCTGCCCCAGCTAGGCCTACTTGCTATCATCGTATCCCAGTTCTTGTATTCCACACGGCGCTTGCGCCGAATTGTAAGTATTTCCAGCGAAGCTGCACAGTACAGCTTCTATTGATTTCATGAAGAAACCAGCTCTGACAGTCATCGTTCGCTTTCGACAACGTCTGTGTAGGTCGTGATCAGCACCACAATACTGGTTCCTGCTTTTGTCGTCGCTCTCGCCCATTCAGCGTTCAGAATGGGGATCGGCCTTTGCTGTTGCAGTCGTTCCTTCTGGTGGGTTTTACAGGCCTTTTGACGTTCCCTCTTGAACCTCGCTAATGCTGACTTGCACGTCCAGCCCTATCACGTATCCTGCTGATCTTGCACCGGATACCGAAGCTTGTGGGCTGGTCTTGAGCAACTGGTACGATCTTACTACACTGATTTCACATGAATGATCTCCTCACTTTCAACACGATATCCATATTAGCTACATGGCATTTATCCGTAAGATTTTTCACTTCTACGCCACAGCGAGCTTGCTGACTCCCTTGGTAAGTCGATGAAGAAATTCCAACGTGCTGGATAACTAATTTCCTGATAAGTCTCCTTGATTCCCAGACAACTGTTTTGTTTTCGGCGCTGTCTGATACCACTAGCCAGAGTTCTGGACAAACGCACTGCCAAGCTTTCATGTCAAAGACGCGCCTTCAGTAGCGCGATCGATCCATTCGGTATTTTTGCTCTGTAATACCCTTCCGCAGCCGCTCACGAACGCTATCAACTTGTTTCCTCGTTGAATATGAACCTCCCATCGATCTATGATATGCAAGACGCTTCAATTTTTCGATTTCTCTACGAGCTCGCACCATTACCACTGTATGGCGGAGTGAGTTTTTTCACAGCAATACAATTCCTCGCTTGTAGGTCTACCTCAATGATTTCGTAAGCGATTTTGCTGACCAAAATTGGCCAGAGATGGAAGATTTTCTTTCCGTTCGGACGAAAATTGGCCACGATGCTAGTTAGCGAGGATTGCTTTCTTTGTCACAATTCGGCAGAACGGCGAAGAGCTGGGCAACCAACCAAAACAGTCAAAGTTGGTGCCGCAGCGCCGAATCGAATCAATTTGTCAAGTCGAGATATCCCACCCCATCACAAATCGGGAGGACAGTCAGAAAGAAAATGTACCTCAGAGCGTGAATCTCCGTTTATAGTTGAAGGAATGGTCAAGTTATCGTGGCGTCTTTACAAATGTTAGTCTGACACTTTCAATCGCTCATTTCCCATAAATCCACGCAATCTCATCTGGAATTTTTACCATTTTTCTCCAGAACATCCCAACCATTTTCGCAACAGAGGCGATGAACCGGACAAGATTTCTGCTCCGTCCACTCCGTTGCCAAGTGTGGCGTTCGTGTTACACCACCAGCCCAATGGAGACGCCCTAGAAAATCTTGGGTTTCTCATCTGCAACTATCTGGGTCCATTTCCCAACCTGTCGTTCCATGAATCCTTCAGCTCCGGTTCAATTGTTCTGATAGACTGGATTTGGGGTCTCTGTTGTACTTCTGCCGCATTCAGAACGCCCAGATGGACACTTTGCAATTACCTGCGATCCGATCCGCACTACTCTCAATGGCAGTTCAACAAATGTATGCACGTGGCATCAGGTCGTGGCGACTTGACATTGATGACATGGCTGCTGGACCATTTTCCGTACCAAGAATTGAAATCCGAAGTGGTCGAAGCTGCGGTTAGAAAAGGACACTTACACGTGTTGGAGTTCCTGTTGGACCTTAGCTGTGGGCCACGTCACAAGAAGCAGGAAATCATTTTCGGTAACGACTCTAGAGAGACGAAAAAGTTGCTGCTTCGAGAGCAATCTCTGTTCCTTGGATTGGTCAGTGCATGGATTTTGCTGTCAGGTCAAGTCAATATAAAGTGGTTCGCTGGTTGCGTGAACACGACTTGTGCATATGTCGCGAGTACCACGAAACTACATCCAAAATCGTTTCCAGAGCTTTGGAAATTGGTGGCGAAGACTTTACGAACTTTATGATGCGGCTTGGAGTACATGGTGACGATGTCCTCCCACCTGAAAGAGTGAAGGTGATAATGGAGTACAGCATTGACATCGAGTGTGCTGTGTGCGCGTTCGAGACGGTGGCAAAATTCGGGAACCTGGAATTAATGCAGCAGCTTGTACAACTTCATTCCCCGCTTCCAAAACACCACCCATGGCTACGGTTCTGGAAAAGGGCATTAACTGATGCGTGCTGTCAAGGCGATGTTCGGATCGTTAAATGGTTAGTTGAACACTGGATTGGGCTCGAGCTACGGTACAAACTATTGAGAGACGTGGATTGCAGGCAACTCGTGTCTATTGCGGTTTCCTGGGATAATATCGACGTCATGGAGTACCTTCATCGCCAAAAGTTTATGAAGGATACATGGAGTGACGATGGTATCATGATCGCCGCAATGCGCCATGACAATATGAACTGTGTGAAATGGCTTATTGAACATGGCTGGCGAACACAGCGACCTGAAGGTATGATTCAAGTAGCGGCGAGAAGTGGACGCCTGGATCTGTTGAAGTATTTTCACAGTATGGATACGTTGGAAGTGTGTGATAATTCACGAGGCGAGATCAAGAAATCGATTCGGCCGATGAAATTGGTGTGGGCTAAAGGTCTTGCGATGGCAACTGCTGCTTTATACGGCCACATGGACGTAGTTCAGTGGCTGCACGTAAACGATGTAGCTGGCAATACGTCCAAGCTAATGGGAAATGCTGCTGTGAGTGGCCATCTCGAGTTGCTCCAATGGATTCACGCGAATCGACCCAACGATGTGAAGATTGGACAAGCACTAGACCACGCTGCATCCAATGGCCACATCGAGGTTGTAAAATGGCTCGTGAGCGTGACTCCGGCTGGATCATGCATGAACGATACTATGGACCACGTTGCTGCTAAGGGTGAGTTAGACACGTTAAAATGGCTTCACGAAAACACTGATGCGCGATGTACGGTGAAAGCTATGGACTCTGCTGCTGCAAACGGTCACCTGGACTTGGTGAAATGGCTTCACGAAAACACGGATTGTGGATGTACGGTGGATATGGCGGCGGATAGAGGTCATCTGGACGTAGTTAAGTGGCTTCATGCAAACCGATCGGAAGGTTGCTCTGCATACGCTATCGAGAGAGCTGCACGGAACGCGGACATGCGGATGATTACGTGGCTGCATGCTCATTTTCCTCAGCACATTCCCGTCCGTCTGGATCCGTCGATATACATGTACGACCGAAGAGAATTTGAGATGCTGATTTTTCTGCATGTTCACTTTAGAAAGCTGTATACCTTGGCCTTCGTTGATAACGGCGAGAACAGCTAGTGACATCTTTGATACCGAACTGTCCGGTTGGTTGAGGATGAAATGATTTGATTAAAGAAAAATAGTGATTCCCATAATTTCTCTCGCACATTGTACATGTAGGGCCGCCACAACGACTGAAGTTTTGGCTCGAAAGCTGACCACCATCGTTTCCGAAAAATAGAAAAACACGTAGGATATACTTCGAAGTATTATGATGTGCGCATGTGTGAAAACATTAAAATTCTTTCCCTTATTATGTGAACAATGCTCACTTTGAACCTTGGAGTAAGAAGGTGACTTTGATGCCCACTCAAAAACAGAATCAGGTCGAACCGTTTTGCTCCACCAATCGCAAGTATCAATTGTGAAGGGAACTGGTGTGAATAGTCAGACTGAAGCCAATAGGCAGCACGCAAATGACCATTGCTGAGCGCACTTGTAATGGCGCTCACGGTGCAACCCTTCGACCTGTTCTCATGAATCCATTTCATAATATGCAGGTGCCCGTTTGTATTAATAGCAGCATGATCCATGGCTTTAGACGTACACTCAGCATTTGCATTTTCATGAAGCCATCGCACAATTTCGTAGTGGCCATTCCGAGCAGCGTCATCCATCGGATCAGAAGTACACCCCTCAGTTCTATTCTCTTGAAGCCAGTGTAGTACATCTAGATGATCATTTGCTGCTGCTCGATCCATTGCATCTGTCGTGCAACCTTCATCTCGGTTACTGTGCAACCACTTTACGGCATCAAGATGGTCATACGCTGCTGCAACATTCATAACGTTTGTTAACCATCTCCGACAGACGTTCAGATGCAGCCACTGAATAACAGCTAAGTGACCGTGTATAGCGGCAATATTGACCGCCATACCTTTAGATCACAGCACCGACGTAGAAACCTTGGATCGTGTGAACCCATTTCTCGACGCATTAAACACGTCGACAGATTCTAAGTCGTGCAAAAACTGCAGGATTTTAACATGCCCGTTTTCAGCAGCTATGTTTACAAGTGAATATGCTCGAGCACGACTAACACACCATTCACGGTGAATCATCCACTTGAATACGTTTAGTTGGCCACGAGAAATTGCATTTAGCATAAGCAAGTGAACCCAGGTACCAGCCTCGCCAAACTCTCCCATAACGCCAAGATTCGTCAAGTTTTCATCACATCAATGTGTCCTAGTTCTGCTGCATCAAACATCAGACTAAAAAGTGTACCGTTTTCGTTTGAGCTCACCCACACTTTCCCATGGAATGCTCCATGAGCCGGTAGATTTCCTTGTTTGCATGAATAACTGAGCGCCTCTCCCCAAAAGGTTATCCACTTTGTCTGATCTTGGGGTAAAGGCGAATGTAGCAGCAGAATTGATTGCATTAGACCCAAGTTCTCACTTCTAGCTAAAGCCTCAAAGGCCCAGGTAGCGCAATCGACATCACGACTGCACGCGATAATCCACTCAATCATTTCATCTTCTACAAAAGATGATTCGTAGTTCGCCAGATGATGCTTTACTGGCACTAAAAACCTGCGAGTTCCTTCCCACCTACATCTAGAGCTCTACAGACACCTTTCACAACTGCTTCGTCATCCGGTTCATAAAATCCATGGTTGTACATCCAGTGAACAACATCATAATGTCCTGCCGAGATCGCGTCTTGAGCACTCCAATGGCTCCAATTCACAACATGACTGACCTGTTCACTGCCACGTTCCCTCAGATACTTGAGTACTTGCAGATGACCCACTCCAGCAGCCACTTCCAGAACCTCCACACCCACTTCACAACCCGAGAAATGGGTCAATAACCACTCCACCACGTTCAAATCACCTCTAGAAACTGCTACTTTCATCGCCCCCACAAATTCCCACTGGTAGTAAAGTGACTCCGATCTCAAAAAGTTGGCAAGTGACCACCCAATCGGCCTGTCAGACTCGGAAATACAACTCGACGCCCATATCCAGTCCAATAACACCAACGACCCATAGCTGCAGGCTTCATGAAGCGAAAGATTCCGTGACGGTCCGAGAAAGGAGCCGATGAGTCCACTCAAGTTCTGAAGAACATCTGCGCTTGGCTGGAGGTCTAGCACTAACTCCACACTTCGTAGCGAAGAAAACATTCACCTTACAAGCCTTGTTGATAGGCAATGCCCAATCCGACTATTGGGTGAAAAGTGAGTATATGATACTAACATGTAGTATATACTTCGAAGTATATTATTTCGAAACCATCTTTCGCGCCAAAATCCTAAACCATTTTCCCGCCAAAATATCGAAGGATAGCAAATATCAGTGACCAGAGCCCGTAAGCGAGACCAACCGTGCAGCGCCCAATCTATCAACGAACACACAAAAGCGATCAAGACAACCAACCACCAAACCTCAAATATTGAGAAGTTGTTGGGTCCAAGTATAAAAGTTTGAAGGAAGCACTTTTCCACTAGAAGCCAGGGCCGGCGATTATGGCATGTTTAATTATGAGTACAGCATTAGAAAATAAATAATGCCGCACGGCGAGGCAAACCTGCTGCATAAATACTGGAATGTCAAGCTAGCAGTACATCAATTATGACATTATAACAGCTATGAGCTACGTTGCATTTGCTAGTCCATCTACAGTGCTGGCATCCCAATAACTGCGTAGGAACAGGATTTGTTCCAGCATGATCGGATGCAGGCCGTTGCGCTCGTGCCCGAGCGTATGCGAGCTACTAGTACGCTAAAGAATCGCTCAACCACGTTGGAAGTTGGTGGAATGTCGCACTTTGCTGATTCTGAGCGAGGCAGAAGCTACTATGCCTTTATCTCATGTCCTCGGTCGAGTGTAGGCCAGGAAGCCGGAGGAGGTTGTTCTTGCTGCAATCAGGACAAAGCGGGCTAAGAGGTTGCGTAAACTACTCAATGCATCGCTAGCCATGCAGTACGCTGCAACCAAAGGTCAGGTCGAAGCTGTCGGCACATTGCTGTCCAAAGTAGTGGGGTCTGGGATTTATACACTGTCCGGGTAATTTGACGAATGCGACCGTGGCTGTTGCAAGAGAAGGTCACCACGAAGCTGAAGATTCTACTGCTGGAGATTGGAGCTGAGGGATGATGGCTAAGTTCTAGCAAGCGAGAAAAGCTTAGCGCTGTCGAGTGCAACTTTTTCGGCTGGACACACCGACGTTGAGTTTTTTCGGAACTCAACGGGGTTTTACAAGGGGTTCGGATGCCGTATCTGAAGAAGGCGCGAACGAGGAGTCCGTCTTTCACTGTTGTTTGTTTGCAATCGAGAGCGGAGTTTTACGTTGCTGTTGTAGTTGGGATACAAATTTGCAGTACTTCGGTAAAAGAATGCTCTTAACCTGCCGTCTTCATTATAAATCAAAATTTCCCAAATGTTTGTCGCGCCAGAATTCGCTGGCTTTCCTCGGG
The DNA here is from genome assembly GCA_012656075.1 of Phytophthora hibernalis. Classification (NCBI taxonomy): domain Eukaryota; phylum Oomycota; class Peronosporomycetes; order Peronosporales; family Peronosporaceae; genus Phytophthora; species Phytophthora hibernalis. The sequence continues at coordinate 52,014 of JAAKBF010000298.1, read as the reverse complement.
AAAAGAAAGTAGCGCTCGACAGATGCAGTGCAAATTGCAGCAGCTAACGGGCATCTAGATGCTCCATTCGAACGGATGCACTGCAGAAGCGATGACCATCGCTTTTTCGTAGCTCCAGCCGAGCCGATCGGAGGGGTGCACTAGGAAAGCAACGGGCAAAGCTGCACCCCCACGGTCGAATTGAGGCCGTGAAGTGGAGGGATGCGTGAAAAGGCACGAATACCCAGCGGGGTGATCTTGAGAGGATGAAAAACAACAGTCAGGAGCAGTTATCGTACCTTGAAATCTACAACAACCAAGGCTACGACTTGATAGACCCGACCGAACCCTGGGTCGAACAAGATCTACTGCGTATGGCTATGTTTGATAATGAAGACGGCAACTACCATTTGCGGAATTTGTCCATGGATCCGGATACGACGGCTGGCGAAGCTGCTGATACCGCGAAACTGAGATTGCTTTCATGGTGGATATGATTTGGAACGAGCACGGAGCAGCTATTCCAGCTGAGCTGCTCTCACAAGGGTTTACCGACTACACACCTAGCTGGTAAAGGTCTGCGTGATGCCGAGAATTAAAATGGCGCTTCTCGACCCAATTATTTTTCAGCTACTACATGTACATGTATTAATACATGTAGTATAATACAGGGTGCTTTAGCTTCCTCAAGGGATCGAGTTGGACCCAAAAATACAGCACACGATTTCGACTTCGTTTTGAGTCATTTTCACTACTTTCTGAGTCAAGGGGATTAATTGTAAGCAGTCGGATTAATTGTAAAGCGTCCACTAGAGAATTGGCTGGTAGTGCGTGGTCGTGCTGAAAGTATTTGCCGTGACGTGGAAGGAAAAAATTAAGGTTGTTAATGGACTGAAGTTGGAATCGGCTATTGTTGGGAGCAGCGAACAAAAGAAAACGGCATTACCCGAATCGGGCGGGAGAAGCAAACGCGCTGGTTCAGCTATCCGTGGAGGGAGATGAAGTGGTGTCCTTGGGGAATGGTAGCGAACCAACGTTGCAATTCAGCGGACCGGGAAGTGGCGGGTTGGTGAAAGACGATAGAGGCAACGCTCACATTGATCGATCGAACACCCATGAAGTCTGAGACCTGGCCGTCCTTAATTAGAATGGCTTTGCCACTCAGAGACTGTTGTATTTCCACGGCGATTTGTCTCCACACGGTGCATAGGATTTCAGTATCAAAGTCATCTGCTAACAGGAATTCACGCTTGATGTTTATCTGCCCGAGCGGGTATTGATCGTTTTCACAGGGCCGGTATCGATAATGATTCCGGCAATGGTCAGGAGGGTGGAAGCATCTGCATGTGGTAGGTCAGCGAGGCTGGTGTATTGGAAGCAGGGTTCCGGGTAGATAGCCGCGGGCTGAATTTCATGAATTTCAGCGTCTCCTCCGAACGAAAGCTCAATGGTAGACCCGCGAGGAGCGAAAGCAGTATTTGCAGATTTGATCCTTCCATTGGAGAACGAGCAAGTCGTTCCAGGAACAAGTGTGTCAAAAATTCGCGACGCCTTCGTTGAAAACGGTCAGACGAACTGGTGTAGGTTTCGATCAGTCGCATAGGCTTCAAACGTTACCGTTTCCCCGCCATGACTTAAACACTCGAATAGGATTGCGAGCTAGAATGCGGCCGATAAAACACCATGACGTTTTTACGGGTTCAAATCTTGGACAGCGTACACGGGTAGTTGGGAGGAGGGAGCGCCATTGTGGCCGATCGTTGAAATATTCGAAGTTCGTCATACTGTAGTAGCTGTCAACGATTCTCCCGTCGAGTCATATTCATGCTCGGCCGGACGATTTACCCGGGGCCAGTGCTATCATCATCTTTTTCGTAGCATCTGCAGCCGTAAAACTGCATTGAAGTGTACGCTTCGTTTTGGGGCGGAGAAGCGATCGTTGAGTCGTCACTTTGCGAATTACCACGCTTGACAAGCACTGAACGTGCAAATGGGTCAGCCAAAACAGGGACTGGAGGCTCCGCAGTATCAGCAGGTGATTTACATTTGGGTTCCATCGCAATTTCTCGAGCGGACTTGGGATGCTTGCTTGGAAGGTCAGAAAGTTCACCTGTAGATGTTTCAGCACTTGGTGCGACCTCGCCACTACAAGAAGTCTTAGTGAGCGGCATGGCAGCTGGAACCGATTTCGCGACACCGTCCGGGGTATCGTTTTGGCCTTTGGGTTGGCGTTTGGGCGTGGCTTGAGTGGAAGAGGCTCCATCTACGCGACAGCAAGGAAAATGAAGAATGAGGTCGAGTTTGGGTCAGCGCGAGGGGGTGGTATCTTTCATGCAAGGAGAAGTATGTTGTTTGATGCAATTTAACTACGCGGCAGTTGGTATATTCACCTGCGATTGTTCCCACGGTTGAGTGCAATGTCGTCTTCTAGTTGATCAACGCTTCGATAGTTCTGTTTAAGTAGGTACAACGGAATTCTACACGCATTTCGTTGTAGCCGGGCTAGCAGCTTTAACCGAAAGAGTGGCGTGTGGCAAGCTGTGGGCTCTTATGGGTTGCCAGGTTGCATGTGTGACCTATTTGTGAAAGTTATTGGTGACCAGCAGCGTTTTCGCGCAGCCAATAAAGAGGATCCAGATCTCGCTGTAAATCGCGTCGAGCACTGTGGCCGTATTATGCCGCGCCGTAGCTGCGTTCCACTGGCTCAACATGTCCAGTAGCAGTAGCACCAGGTCCTTCAGATGTGAAGCAGGCTCCATGCCGTCCACCACCAGCGGTGTGTGGCGCTGGGCCTCCTCGGCATCGCGCAGTAGCTCCTCCGTGCCTCCGAGTCTTTCTATAGAAAAATGCGGTTGGATCCGATTTTTGAATACCGTAAATGGCTTCGAGTATTTACCGGGTGATGGGAATTGACAAGAACGAGCAACTGCAGCGGCAAAAGTTTCATTTTTGCTACAAATGCAAAAACATTATATTCAAACGACTTTAGACGCGTACGTGGAGGTCTATTCACGGCCTCTGCATGTGACATCGAGCGATGACATTCAAGAGGAGGAGGATACCAGTGGCGTCGATCGCAGTTATGTTGAAATTATTGAAAATATCGGCTCTGGAGGTTAGCGAATGGCTTGAAGAAAAGTGTACTTGCATGCAAAACTGCGAAGAGAGTTGTCGAAACCGGTTGCGCCGTATGGAGTGTTCTTCATTAACACGCAATTCTGGTGGACTGTGCTTCAATCGACCCTGGCAACGTATCAGTTATCCCGTGTCGAAATGGAGATCCGGGAAACTGAAGGAAAAAGATTCGGGGTGTTTGCGTCGGAAATGCAAAGACCCTCGTACGAGAATACGTGGGCGAGATCATAGACGAAGAAGAAATGAAGCGGAGGTATGCTGTGTGTCCGAGTATTTACTTGATGGCCTATGGGGCGGAAAGTTTATCGATTCTTGTCGAGTGGGAAATATATCTCGGTTCATAACTCATAGCTGCGACCCGAACTGTACTGCCGAAGAGTGGTTTGTCTGTGGTGTATACCGGATCGGAATTGTGGCAAAAACTATTCTTCTCGGAGAGGAGATCACTTTCAATTATGGTTCTTCATTCAGCATTCAGGAGTGCAAGTGCGAGAAATGTCAGGGATGAGCGTATTAAGCCAATACGAGCCGAGATTTAGTCCCTGCTCTCCGGGTTCCGTGTGTTTCGCGGACTCCATCGGCCTTTTCATCCAAATCCATGAGCCATTTCACAGTAAACACATCCGGCCTCAGCGCAAGATTTTTATCACCATCGGGAAATAGTGTCGTGTGTAAACTTCGCAAGGATTCAGCGTTCTTCACGCGAGATACAGCCACGTATAAGTGCTCGAGCTCCCACTTTGGAGCATTTGTGGACCCTTCTAGCAGCGTCATAACGCGGTCGAATGTACTACCTTGCGCTTTCCAGACAGTCAATGCCAGCGCTAAGTCTACCGCATGTTGCTCGTATCGTATCGGCTGTTCTTCTTTCTGGAATCATCAAGCTTGATGGTATAGTTATCGCCATTTGATTGCACCGCTCCTATCGGAATAACGACATTTTTATGCATCGGTTGGCCATCGGGATCAAAGCTCCACTCGGGATCAAGGTTTGCGTCGATAGGCCATTGCGAACCGTCCAGCAAATTACCATCGCGACCAGCTAGCCGTACGTGTATAAACTCGGGAGCTATCGGCAGGTCAACTTCTGATTTTCCAGAGTGCATAGCTTCTTCGGTTAGGTTCACTGTGTTAGATAGAGCATCTTCATCATCCCAGCCTAATGAGTGGTACCAACAGCGCGTTCCATTGGCAACACCCAGGGTAACATTCACGTTAGCATTGTCTAAAATCTGGGCTGGTGCTCCATAGTAAAAGTATCCAAAAAGCTCGGGATGTTCCGGTTTGTTGTACAATAGCTCTTGAATAGAGTCTGACACTTCACCCAGTAGAGGTTTTCGCCATCGATATAGCAGTAGTTGACTGCGGCGTGCCAATTCCGTTGCCATGCAAGTATTTATTGCCGCCCTGTCAACGTTACTCGTCACAAGTACAACAGATCCATTTATCCAGCTTTCATCGTCAAGTATATCTTGTTGCGTCAGCGGTCGGGTTATAGCAGCGACCATGCTTTTATCAATCGGGTGGAAGGACGCATCAGCTTTGCTCCATTGATTCCGCTCTGGTTAAATTGTGGGTAGTCTCCGAAAGTGACCAAGGAGTTTCTGCTGAGTTTGGCTCTCGCTCGCTCTTTCCTGTTTTTGCAACGTAAAAACGGTGAAGAGAGAAAACAAGTACCTAGCTCGCAGTAGAACGGGATCTGTTGTTTGCATATACATACACTTGCAAAGCGAGATCCCCCACGACTCGAAGTTGCCAAAAATGTCCTGTCTGAAAAACAACACGTAGAGAGATAAGAACTGTCGAAATAGATGGATGGTCAATCATCTATGCATTATGAAGCGTACCAGTAAAATAGATTCTCCGCCAAACGGTCAACTGCTGTCATATAGTCCTCGAAGTCGTTCGTCCAGCAGAGCCAAGTATTTTGCTTTAAACATCGAAACTTTGTCAACCACCACGAGGACAACGCGTGGGCCAAAACGTTGTCGCAAAAATGCAACAGATTGCGCCGATAGTCGATTCTCCCGCTTGCCGCACTTTAATGCAGAATGAAATGTTCTCCCACTTATTAGCTGGCATGCTCCTGCTCCTGTAGGGCATGTTGACACAACTTCATATCGCCGCTGACGAATTTCCTGGCATATTCTGCGAACCACATATGATTTCCCAGTACCCCCACCACCGTGAACTAAGGTGAGCGACTGCCCCGTGTTGGCATTATCGATACTGTTCAGTACCGTTTTCACGACTTTGAGTAGTAGATCAGATAATTCACACGGTTCGATGAAACAGTCGTCTTCTAGCGGATCGTGTACACCACCCGTTCCTCCATCGACAGGAAGTGGTTGGTTATTACTGCCACTTTGAAATGAAAGAATAGAAGAGGCAACACTGGCTAAGGAATTTGTCCCAACAGCAGGTGCATCCGTTCCAATGAATCGAAATATAGGATTCTGCTTGTTATCACCATCCATCGAGTGTTGGAGCTGTCCATTTTTGCCGTCGTCACTATTGTTCTGAAAACTGCCGAATATGTCGATGTCAACGACGCAATGCTGGATCGCCTTGTAGTTGAACCGACGGCGGCGCGTGTAAGAAGCTCATACAGGTCGGTGTTAGAAGAAACAGTTCCTTCAAACTCAGGATCGTAACTGCGTGCCGGGGTACCAGTCGGTGTTTGCTTTGAATGCGTTGGGTTGACTTCCAGTAATCGCCTTCTCGGTTTCTCCAGTCTGTGGCTATTTGTTCGTTGCGGCTACTTCGGAATCCCTTTTCATTATATTCCTCATGTACCGACAGCGCTCCCGCTGGATCAACGGAGCAGAACTACGACCCCAAGAGTCACACATGTTCAGCAAGCCCTCTGCGTCAAACGAACAAACTGGGCCCGTCGAATTCCATGAAGTAAACACGCACAAGAGATATTGTGCAAGTTTGTTGCGTTTCTTCACATCAGTCAAGTTTTCAGCGGTGTTGCTCCATGTCGGAGGAGGGGCTCCTCCAAATACAGGGGTTAACATTTCTCTTATAAATCCGAGATGCGTTTTGAAAAGTGGGTGGGATGAGCCAAAGGGAAACCCCGTCGTGCGGGTCTTCCACTGCCCTTTGAAATCTTTTGTTCTTGGATTTTTTCCGCTAGAAGTACGTCAACAATGCACTCGAACTCCATGGGAGAGAAATCTTCAAAATGCTCTCCACGATGATAATACGATTCCGCTTGCGTCAAAAATATAACCCCATCAGTCACTTTGAAAGTCCGCACACCACTGCTGGCACACTGACGCGATATACCAGTTTTGGCATGGTCTTCGTCATTAGTGGCATCAACAAGATCAGCTAACTCCTCTTCGACGTCACTTGACTCGACTTTATCCACGTGAGCTTGCTTCTCATCGACCGAATCCCCACACCCACTTCTAAAATTCTTCACGTAGTCTATAAGCGCTTTCGAAACACGTACCAAAGTGTGTCGCTCCATTTAAACGATCGATGCCCAGTGATCGCGTATACCATTAGGAATGCGACCATTCATGTGCACCGGAAAATCTATTGATCGTTCTAGTCGCCAAATATTTCCCCATGCGTAATTTTGTGTGAGCATCATCAGCTTGACTTGGGTATTTTGCGTTATGATCCAAAGCACTCAATAGCGCTGACGCAGCACCTTTCAGGGCAGCATCATCTTTCGTCATGTAAGTCTGTAGATATTCTTCAATCATGTCTCCTGAATCTTCACCATTGATCAATGACGAGTTCGTATGCGAGGCCGTCAGCGCAGCAAGTATCAGATTGGTCTCAACAACTTTAGTATCGCTTGCGGGTCTCGTAAGCTCCCACAATATTGGGCCTTCAAAATGTGGACGAAAAGCTTCACCAGCTGAGTATGAATAACCGATGTCAAAAGCCTTGAGAACGTGGGGAGGCAACTTATGCCCTACGACTTTAGGTGTAATTCCTGCACGAGCATTACCCTTCCGTTCCCGTATTACAAGCAACGGACACGTCGGACCTTCGTGAATACCTGCGGGTCTTGCAAGTCGGCTCATGTACTTCCCTCGATTCCCTTTGAAGCAGGTGGCGGTATGCGAATGGAAATTCGTAAGCGCAGCACGCCTTTGTGCAGCCTCAAGAAATCCTCCAAAGTCAGTCGCTGCGTCGGGTAGTGCGATTTCATAGGCCTTTGGTAGGCTGTCTCCATTGTCTAGGCAACTATCGCGCCACTCGTGCACCGTCTTGTCGAATATTCTGCAGCAGACCGACTCTAACCATAGTGCAGCGCGTTTGGATAACACAGGAGAACACATGACGCTCGATAATAGTGTCGGATTAAACTTTGAGCCATAGAGCGACATGTGAATGTGAAGCCTACCATCAGATTGAGGCTCCACTACAGCCGCAAGTGCTGCTATAGTTCCATAGGCTCCCACTTCTCTCTGACTGTAATCCCGGGAAATTCTCGTGTCACTTGTTGCGTTACACAGCACAATATCATTAAGAATTTGCTGTGTACATCTCTGAAACATACGCGCGACAAGGGCTGGGTATGCATTCGAAATTCGTAATCTGCTTCGACGCACCGAAGCCGGTAAATCGTTTTGGGAGCATTCTTTTCGATGAAAAACGACTTTGGGCTGATTCCATGCATTCCGTTCTCGAAGCGCGACAATGCGATGTAATTCAAGGCCACGAAGCTCCGGGGGCAACGGTAACCCAGTGTTGAGGAATTCCGTACCGAAATCGCAATGCACCGATTTTCGGCCGCGTTGTTGGCGTTTGAATGGAGAAAATGGTACACATCCTCCAACCAACGACAATATGCGTAATAGATATGCATTCACACGCTTTGCTTGAGCTGAGTCCGGGTTCTGTTTGGCCTTGATAAGCACCTCCCTAAATTCTTGAGAATTTGCCAGTTTCCCGAGACGTACCAGAACGGCAGTGCGAGTCGAACCAATGTAAGCAGCTCTTTTAATAGCAGTGTGACGTTGAAGCTGATTGAATAGCGTAGCCACTAACGTAGTATCCTTTCAAATCTTCCGTCATAATACCGCATTAGATGCTTAGATGCTTGATTAAAGCAGTCGGCCAAGTGCCACTTGGAAGACACTTACCAGCCTTCATAAAGAGCCTCGGAAAATCTGCCGCTATCATGTTTCCGGTCTGTGACCACTCCGTGATAGGTTCTTCGCCGCGCTGAACAGTAACTAGAGCGGGTTCATCAGTACTCCCCGGACTTTCAGCAAGAATATTTAGCATTGCATCGACAGCCGTGTTCTTCATCGATAGAACCAGGCTGTCAATATGTTTTAGTACTGCAGTTTTGAAATAATTGGCACGGTCATATCATCACCTTTGTATTCATCACCAAAGCGCTCTGCCACTACTGCGTCGTCCATCGATTCGATTTACCGTCATCACTTTCCACAACCTCCACTTCATCGTACATTGTTGATTCCAGCGCAACTAACGCGAGCTTTTTCGATTCCGACTCATCAATTTGAATATTGTTATCTCTGAAGTATTCGTGCGTGTGCTTGCGCACGCATCCATAGATACATATTATCCACAGGCAGCTGGAACGTACTCTCGAAAAGTTTTTCTTAGTTTTCCAATCCCTATGTGGCCCCACAAATGTCACCCTCGGAATATCTTTCTTTGATGTACAGGGTAGTATCCTGGAGCATTTTACGGGACCATCGGACGGAAATCAAATCACGTGTCCAATAGCGTGCTTCCCCGATATTGTAATCACTAACTTGAAGGCTCTCACTGGAGCGATACATTTGCTAGCAACTTCCCCAATTCAGGTAAGGAACCGGGTCGTCCATAGTCATGTCCGGATGCGATACTAAATGCTGATTTCCGGGGATCGCATGCACACTGGCTGCACAGCGGGATTGCATCCAAGTCATTAACCAGTTCTGGATTCAAATGATATAGTTGCCTCCACTACGATAAACCTGAAGATGATGCTCCACAACCCACCACGGCGTTTGATTTAGTTCAGCTGCTTCCGATGAAGTCAATTTGAAGCCGTGGTGCAATTTGGCAAACTGTACGTGGTCTTCAACCGTATTTAGAAATTCGCAGCAGGAAGCACAAGCCCACAGGTCTCCCGAGCTCCCAGAACTACGACGAACATGATCTTGGCACGCTTTCGCCGTTTCAGCGCCAATTGGCTCATCCAGGTAGTTCAACAAACGTCGCACAGTAACATCACTATCTGCACCGTCTACCTTTTCTTCGCCAAAATCCATGCAGCAGGATCAGTCGAGCAGCAGTGAATATATAGAAGAGCGAGCCGTGGATGTTTCGTAAAATTATGTCTGAGTAGGACCAATTCCTCGTCCGACAGACTCGTAATTGATGTAGCCTTGGAAATTAATAACTCCAGTGGAATCATTTCGCTCGATCCATCATCAATACTCTGCGGTTGAACATATTCCGGCTTTTCGTTAGGCAGTTCAACCGAGCCTTCTCGAATTGCATCGCATGATTGTTTGGACCGGGTGCATCTCGACCGTTTGTTGGGCAGTTCCTCAGAAACGTCTTGAAGAACACCACTTAACCGTTTGCCCCGACATGGATTCACGTTATCTTCCTCCTCCAAAATGGGCCCTGGGCGTATATCATCGCGTCGACAAAGTACTTCTTTAAAGCGACGACACTCCTCATTGTCCGATAACAAAACTGCCACGTAGTGATTTCTCGCATCTAGCGAAACATAATCACCAACACGACCGGCCGCGCAATGATAAATCACAACCGGGTTTTCAGTAATCTGTTCCCGCTCAGAGAACCAAGCCCACGAAAATTCCGTCAGCACACAATGTGACAATCCGACGTTTCAACATGGACGCCATCGCCAAAAGCCATACCACTCCCGAATACTCCAAGTACTGATTTGGACGAGCTACCAGCTCACCTACATGCAGGGGGATTCTTTTACACGTTCTTGTAGTGCTAGCCTAGCGACACACATGCGCACACTATGATATATCCCTCGTGTCCAAAAGCGCTATGAAGTTTTCCCACTTCGAGCAAGCGAACAACCTCAATTCCAACCTTAACGCGCAAATCAAACACGTGCCTTGAGGCCGTCACCCCAAACGGCCGCCGTACCCCGCCAACTCAGCAGCCGTCCAAACGGCATGATAGAGACAATTCCCAATTCCTTTATGGCCAAAATGTTGACAGGAATACCATCCAGCCCGACCATGCTACATGGAACGCGAAGCGTTCCTTGTCGCGCTCCAACACGAGCTTCAGGATACTGTCTAGCCGCTCTCGATGCCCTCGACAACCAAAGATCCTGCGTCAACTTGCTCACCATCTGGGAAAATGTGTCACGGATGGCACTGTGTGCAAAATAGTCGAAGGATTTGTCCCTACCTTTCATGCCTTGGTAGCCGTTGGTATTGTGGTCTTTTCCTGTTTTTCCTAGAACTTGCCGATTGGAAGCGACCAGATATTTGCAACGTCGTTAAAGATAACATTCAGAATCATTTTGGCTGAAAGACGCACCACATATTCTCCCACAAAGCAAGCAACACAGCAACGCACCTAATTTCAACGCGGCCGGGCAAGGGAGTTTTGCCGCCACAGCAGCCCCACCCATTTAGGGCCATCCTCGCTGCTGTGACGTCCGAACAAATCGCCAAACTGCATACACTACGGGCCTGGATCGGCCCCGCCGACCCACGGTGTAGTTATTTTTTAATCTCAAGACGCACTCGCCTCGCGCAACGGTGGCGTAGACAAGAGAGTGGCGGACCTGCCCAGACGTCCGCAGGAAACAACAGAACCTGCCGGCCCCGGAAAGCGAACGAGTAGATGCACGACCGCACGGTGAAGCAGGTCGCGAGCGAACTGGGGGCGACGTCGGCGCAGGCAAGCTAAATCTATGTCTGCCTGTGAGATCTGCCCGGCACTTTGCTCGGAATGCTCGGAAAGTAACCACCTTAGCATTGTACCTCACTTGGGGTGCGTGGTATGACAGCGATCATTAATTTAATAAATAAAATTATTCGCGCACAACTTCGGAAAGGGTGACGCAGGAAATCACGCCGCCGCGATGCAGCAATTTGACTTTACTGTACTGCAGTCAGCAAAGCAGATGCTAGGGACGTTCCCTATGAAATTAAATATTCTGCTGTACAAAAACCTGCAGCAATTTGAAAACCTGTGATATTTATGCAAAACGCTGAAAATATAAGATAGATTCACTAGAGATTTGTATTGGGGTGGTACCTACTTCTTATGTGGACCCCATTTTTTCATTTGTCGAATTAATCCCTGTTGGCTGTCCGTCCTAACGAGACCGTTAGCACTACCATGATAAGCAGGATTTAGTCTCAGCAATAAATGAGTTTGCGTGACTTTGGAATATAGCGTTTCCAGGTATATTGCGTTACAGGCGACCATGCTGGCAAAATTAACCCTTAAACCGCTGTTCAGTCAGGGTTGGTAAGCCAAGCGGTAGTGGAACATTGAGTACGACGGTTGGATGTTGAAGATTTAGCGAGGGTGATCAACTACTCCTTCCGAATGGGTCACATCATCGTGCCGAGCTAAAAGCACAAATGTTGATCATCAGCATATTTAGCCTCCGAAAAGATACAGAAAAATAAGATAACTCCCAGAAACACTTTGCATGGAAACTCTGACTTACAATTAATCCTTTCGACTCAAAATTAATCCACTTGCTTAGAAAATAGCCGACATTTCGGAGGGATGTCGGCTATTTGTCACACAACTCAGAAAATAGCACGAATTCTCAGCTAAGTCGAAGACGATCTAGTACAGTACTCACAGTCAGGTGAGAGTGCAATGGCATTTGGAACAAGACTGAAGGCTCTGAAAACGATGGAGCAGGAGGAGACGTAGATGGGGATCTGCTCGTTGTGCTGTGTCGACATGAGCATTCGATGGATGTTAAAGGGTTTCGGCGGTGGCGCATTGGATGATCCATACTCACCTTGAAGTTGCCCCGTAGCAAGCGTGTGCCATGGCACACGCTTCACATGGCCCATGGGAGCAATCATGCTCGGATCGCTGTCCATCCCCATTTCATTGGTCGTCATAGTGATTGACGCAAGGTCGCACCGTATTGTTTCCCATCCTTCAATACCCAACACCTGGTCACCTGCAGCAACTTATATTCTAAAAATATCAAACCCTTTTTTTTTCACCTAACACATCTTCAATAATTTATAATCTGTGCTTATCATACCGGTATTATCTATCCGAATGACGCTGAGCACTGGACAAAGTGCGGTTGAAGTTATGGACGATCGCCGGAGTTCCAAGAGGTCATTCTTCATTCTTCAAAGACACACAACAACCTCAAGCGCAATGAACTCACCTCTTCTTTGTATCGACCTCGTCCTACGTAGCCAAGAAGAAACGTCTCCAGGTTTACAGGACGTGGGTCGCACCATTTCCGACTTTTTGGGTCCAGGTCGCAGTCTCTCGCTGCACGAAGCCTGTACTTTCGGGTCCACCAAACTACTGGACTGGATCTGGCACTCTGGAAGTTCTTCTTCTGCCAATGGCAACGCATCCAATTGGTCACTCAGTTGCTTCTTGCAGTCGGATTCTCACTACTATCAATGGCAGTTTTCTGAAGCTCTGGAAAGTGCTGTGGCACGTGGAGATTTTAAAATTGTCACGTGGCTTTTTGAGCATTTTCAGCACTGTCTAGTGGCCGTGGAAGTCGTGGAAGCAGCTGCCAGCAACGGACAATTGGAGGTTTTACAGTATCTATTGGAACATGACGCTGGAGTGATGAGCAAGTCAGGAGAGTCAGTGAGTGTTCTGACAAATGTTGTGCACTGGGGAGGACGAAGTCTGGTGAGAGCTGTAGAGAACGGACATGCAGAAGTTGCTCGCTGGTTATACCAACATTCGCCTTGTGATTATGGAGAAGTGGACACTACGAACGCGATCAAGGCCGCTTTGAGGGGTGGCGACAAGAAACTCGCGGAGTTTTTGCTGCCACGGGGCAAGTTCGTGCTGAATTATGCTGAGTTCTGCACACACCCGGATGTGATTGAGTGGAAGTTGAATTGTGGATATCTGCAACGAGAAGTTTTTGGCTTTGCAGTTGCGATGAAGTTTCTGGTTCCATCGGGACGCTTGGACCTCATGAAGCGCATTGCAGCGCAGCACGAGCCGCCTCCAGAAGACTCGGACTGGACGACGGCTTGGCGTTGCGCGATGGTACATGCTTGCGTCTACGGTGACCGAGCGATTTTGAAGTGGTTGATGGAGCACCCAGCTGGGCGTTGGCCGTGTGATGGCGACGATAGACTGTTTTCTGAACTGGTTTTCAGTGCGGCTTATTTAGGTAACGTCGAAGTGATGCAATACCTCTTTGAGCGAGGTGCGGTCGACAAAGTGCGAGACGCTCTGCTGCATGCAATTCGCAAAGGCCACTTCGACATGGTAAAGTGGTTAATTGAGCATTTTCCAGAATCTGAGCGAATTCCAGACTATTGTGTTTTGGATGAAGCCGCGAGGTACGGACAGTTTGAGATGCTGGAATACTTCCAAGCATCGCAGCCTTCAGTCGTTCCCGGGTATTTTCCTGTGCCAATGTCACCAGTACGTAATTCACGCGGCGAGAAATTTATGAGTGAAATGTTCGTGCCAGCTTCGGATGACTATTTGAAAATGCACCAGGCGATATGTCGGTACCGCACAGAATGGCATCCCACGGAAGCCATGGACGATGCAGCAGCAAATGGTCATCTCGAAGTCGTGAAATGGCTACATCTCAACCGGTCTGAAGGTTGCACCACGGCCGCAATGGACTGCGCTGCTGCCAACGGCCACCTGGACGTCGTGCAATGGCTTCACATGCACCGAAACGAGGGATGCACAACGAAGGCTATGAATGGGGCTGCTGAGTACGGACATCTCGACGTGATTAAGTGGCTACACAAAAATCGGTTCGAGAGTTGCACACGAAAGGCGATCGAGGGAGCGTTGAGCAATGGCCATTTGCTGGTGGCTGACTGGTTGCATACACACTTACCAGTATTGATACCAACCAACGTGGAACTGTGGAGACGTCCTCGTCATTTGTTTGAGCTGCTGCTTTTCCAGTACTTTCACTTCAAAAGCAGCTTCAACCCTCAGTACGCGAAGGAAATTCTGCTGGACTCGAGCTCCAAGACCAACCACAAACATATCGTCGACTGGCTGCATGAAACATATTCAACATTATCGGAGGCAAGAGATGAGTAAATAAAGCATCGAGTACAATTGTTGTACATGTATGTATGCTCTTGAAGTTCACTATTACGACCACCAAAAATGGGTTGATTAAGAACACTAAAAAGAAAATACATTTTAGTACCAATTCTTCACTTGATTTCAGTAAGTGAAATGTTACACCGATCGTGAAACGTTTTTGTTCTTAAATTTAGAATGGACGTCCTCAGTTCCTGTCATTATCTCTTATCCGGTTCGATGACTCCATCACCTTCGATCGCCGTTCCTGACACCCCCACTGCGTCTGCGTCCATCCCGCCACCTCCTCCACCTGCGCCTGCGTCTCCTCTAACCACCCAAGTAACTCCGCCTCCTTCTCCTCCAGTAGAAAACTCTCCAGACGCTTCTGAAGCCAGCGACTTTTCTTCTTCTTCAGATAGTGACTCGGACTACGCTCCCGGCTCCAATATGAACAAGAAGAAGAACAAGAAATTGAAGAACAAGAAGACGACCAAACGACGACGTCTTATTCGTGGAGAAGAGCAAATAAATACAAGGAAAACAACTACTGAAGAAGAAGAAGATGAACTAATAATTAGTGGCCATGAAGAGTCTTCGCCGACTCAGAAGAACTACAAAAGTGACAAGAAAGCTGCAGCTGCAACGTGGGCAGATGACGGGAGCTTGGATTTGTACAGACGCCGACTGCACGAACTACGACGAGAACTGCAGGATTCAGTGACGAAAGGACGGAAAACATTTTACAATAATCCACGACCAGGAGACTACGTTGAAGAAGAAGAGACAAAGCAAGAAGAAGAAAAAGAGAAGGAGGAGACAGGACCCAAGTTTTATTCGCCGTGGGAGGTGACGGAGACGGCGTCAGGTCTTTTAGTGCCGAGTTACGTGCTGACCCAGTTATTACCACACCAAAGAGAGTGTCTCGAGTGGCTACACAAGCTTCATGAACGAGGCGTTGGCGGGGTTCTAGGTGACGACATGGGACTGGGCAAGACAGTGCAAATGGCGGCATTTCTGGGGTCGCTGCATCGAGCTAAACGATTGCGGACGGTGTTACTGTTGTGTCCGGCGTCGGTACTGTTGCAGTGGGTTCGGGAACTACACAAATGGGTGCCGTGGATGCGTGTCGTGCTACTGCATGCGTCAGGAACAGGTGTGAATACGTCGTTCTCGAGTGACTGTTATGAGCAGCTTATCGAGGAGGTGTTTCAGCTTGAGAACGAAATGTCAGATGGAGAAGCGGAGGATCGTGGAATGAGAGAAGATGCGTATACAGGTGGAGGTGTGGTTATCAGCACATACGAAAATGTGCGGCAGTACCAAGGTTTGTTTCTTACTCGGGAATGGGACTATGCTGTGTTGGACGAGGGTCATCGTATTCGCAACCCAGATGCTGAAACCACGCTAGCATGCAAACAATTGCGTACAGTCCATCGCATTATCCTCTCAGGCACTCCGATCCAGAACCGTCTTCGTGAGCTTTGGTCACTGTTTGATTTCGTGTATCCTGGCCGTCTGGGCACACTGCCCACTTTCGATGACGAGTTTGTACTGCCCATTCGAGCTGGTGGATATGCCACGGCGACGAAGATGCAGGTTTTGATGGCGTACAAATGCGCGTTGGCGTTGAAGGATCTTATTGAACCGTTCCTGCTCCGTCGCACCAAGCAAGAAGTGCTGACGAGTGGCGTTAGCGGTTCAATGGGTGCATTGCTGCCTGGCAAGCAAGAACAGATACTTTTTGCAGACTCACTAAGCGCCAGCGAACATTATACAAACGATTCCTAGCCTCGCCTGAGGTTGCATCGGTGCTGCGCCGAGATATCCGACCATTCCGAGCCATCTCCGTGCTGCGGCATATTTGCAACCACCCAGACTTGCTAGCCTCATTTGGTGATGGAAAACTGGCTGACAAGAAACGGCAAATGTATGATGAAGATGAAGACGAAGGTCTTACCGATGTTGCTGGGTTTTTAGATGAAACTAATGACGACAAGGAAGAAGGTGAAAGTGATGAACCCTTTGGTGCTGCATCGGCTAGCGGGAAAATGATTGTGCTGCAAAAAGTACTAGCCATGTGGAAGGAGCAAGGTCACCGCGTTCTAATCTTTACGCAAACACGCAATATGCTGGATATTTTGCAGAGCTTCATGTCGAGACTCGGACACGCATGTTGTCGTCTTGATGGTACAACTGCCGTTGCAGAACGACAGCAACGGCTGGATGCGTTCAATGATCCCGACAGCGAGCTGTTTGCGTTTCTGTTGACCACTCGTGCAGGTGGCATCGGTGTGAACTTGGTTGGAGCCGACCGTGTCGTGGTGTTCGACCCGGACTGGAATCCATCCACTGATGTTCAAGCGCGCGAGCGTGCGTGGCGCATCGGCCAACAAAAGCCTGTGACTGTCTACCGATTGGTAACAGCAGGTACAATTGAAGAGAAAATCTATCACCGACAGATCTTCAAGCAGTATCTCACGAGTAAGGTGCTTCATGACGCCAAGCGCAAACGCTGCTTCAACAAGCACTCGCTTAGAGATTTGTTTGTGCTTGCCGATGAAAAGGATGAGGAAGACGGCGTCGCTGAAACGAATGAGTTGTTCGTTGCTGGAAATGTTGAGAGGCCCGTAGAACTAGAAGACGGCGAGGAAGAGGGAGCAGAGAACGGCGATACACCTCAGTCAGAGGGTAGTAAAACCAACACGGATGCTGGAGACAACGATGCAGTGCTGCAGCAGTTGTTTGATGGTGGAGACGTGCGTGGGGTGTTTGATCACTCTGCCGTCGAATCTGATGGTGTGCAGAACCAAGAAGCAGATTTGGTGGAGATGGAGGCGACGAAGATCGCGCAGGGAGCGCTTAGTGCTCTCAGGGCTTCAGGGGCTCTTGTGCTGCAGCAACGAGAGACCATCTACACGCCGACATGGACAGGTCGGTCAGGAGCTGCAGGGGATCCTTCCCAACGGGGGCAGCAATCTGCAGCTCGTGGTCGTGGCAGGGGCCGCGGAAGGGGTGCCCGAAGTGGCGGAGTGTCATCCGGACATGCTCGCTAGAATCAAACAGAGACGTGATGGTATCGCTACCCAGGCGTCTCAAGCGCAACCAAAAACGGGTGCTGCGGTAGTTGGGCCGTCTCAACCCCGCTGACTGCAACTGAAATGGCGAAGCGATTGCACGCATTCCTCGTTGCGAATACTGCAGGTGTCACAACCGAACGGCTACTTGAGAATTTTAGCAGTGTCGTTGCGGCCAAGGACAAACTCGTATTCAGGCATGTGCTGCGTGATATGGCTGTTTGTCGCGGTCGGCGCTGGACACTAAAGGCTTCCTATTCCGTGTCTGACTCGGCTGCCGCAACCACCGTCCCCATTACATCTCCCGCTACACCTCGCCGACGGGGATATGGTAACCCTCTTAAGGATAGCAGCCGTAAATAATGGCCGGCCAGAGGGGGCGTCTCGGAAGGATGAGTGAAGCCCCCAAACAAGAACCATGAGACGACGACCAACGCTATGATCGACGAAGCAGCCCAAGTGGCCTCGGAGCCAAGCGCGAACTTCACGAAAGAGCTACATCATTTCCCACAATACGAAAGCTATCATCTGTATATCAGTGATACGAATTCCCTGTGACCAGATCTGAGCAGCTCTACAGTAGAGCCTCTACTGGTACCGGTAGTCAATTGTTAGTGACAACAAGGCGTCTGATGTATTGTTTGCCAAGTTGGGATGTTAAAAGAAAGCCTTCTGAAAATGAAATCTTCTTTTGATTAAAAGAAGATAGAAGAAGAAATCAAGCGGTCTTCAATGAAACATGGATCTGCCAGTACTCTGTCAGCTCCATCCGATTGCCAGTATCTAGTTCAAAATACTCGTCTGACTTTGAAAACAGATCGCTTCTGATCAAATACAGCGAAGATCGCTCCACCCCAGTGTTCTATTAATAAGGGTGAACTCTTTCAAAAATATATGATTCTTAGCAAAGTCATAAAATAGTGACCTAGTATGATTAAAAGAAGAAAAAGAAGACGCGTACCGATTGTGACCGATCTTCTTTGCATCATAAGAAGATAAAAGAAACTTGATTAAAGAAAGCTTAACATCCCTGTTGCCTACTCCTCAAGAATTTAAGGAGTCAACAGACTGGCGATGGCCACATTTTGCATCTTCGCCACGAGCTTGGTCAGTCTTTTGGGAGGTCTAAGGAGCACACGTACTGGGGGATCTTCGTTATCGCGTCGCAGTTGGAACCGTCTGGCGTACCCGCGAGCTTTCTAATTATGGCCATATCATGTTGGGTGGGAGGGTAAATGTTCTTCCACCAAACATGATATCGCCACAATGATCACCGAGTTCACTTTGTCGCTCGTATGAAGTCCAAGTTTCTTTTGTTGCCACTGGTAGAATAAGTGTTCTACATGTATTAAAAGTGGGTATCGAATTGAAAGTGGAGGAGCAAAACGGTTCGAGCTGGTGCGGGTTTTCAGTGTTCATCACAACCTTATAACTCCAAGTTTCAAATTGGACATTGGATGCAGCTAAATCAAACTCCACGTTGATTAATACCGAAACACATTAGGATTCTTTTACACGTACTTGTAGTGCTAGCCTAGCGACACACATGCGCACACCATGATATATCCTTCGTTTTTATCTTTGGTGACGAGCTTAACGCGGGTCCATGAGTATCCCCAGTCACTTGTATTACCAAGACATCGTTGTGGGTGCAATGGAAGGGCGAGAGAAACTATAAGATTCACTATTTTTCTTTAATCAAATCATTTCATCCTCAACCAACCGGACAGTTCGGTATCAAAGATGTCACTAGCTGTTCTCGCCGTTATCAACGAAGGCCAAGGTATACAGCTTTCTAAAGTGAACATGCAGAAAAATCAGCATCTCAAATTCTCTTCGGTCGTACATGTATATCGACGGATCCAGACGGACGGGAATGTGCTGAGGAAAATGAGCATGCAGCCACGTAATCATCCGCATGTCCGCGTTCCGTGCAGCTCTCTCGATAGCGTATGCAGAGCAACCTTCCGATCGGTTTGCATGAAGCCACTTAACTACGTCCAGATGACCTCTATCCGCCGCCATATCCACCGTACATCCACAATCCGTGTTTTCGTGAAGCCATTTCACCAAGTCCAGGTGACCGTTTGCAGCAGCAGAGTCCATAGCTTTCACCGTACATCGCGCATCAGTGTTTTCGTGAAGCCATTTTAACGTGTCTAACTCACCCTTAGCAGCAACGTGGTCCATAGTATCGTTCATGCATGATCCAGCCGGAGTCACGCTCACGAGCCATTTTACAACCTCGATGTGGCCATTGGATGCAGCGTGGTCTAGTGCTTGTCCAATCTTCACATCGTTGGGTCGATTCGCGTGAATCCATTGGAGCAACTCGAGATGGCCACTCACAGCAGCATTTCCCATTAGCTTGGACGTATTGCCAGCTACATCGTTTACGTGCAGCCACTGAACTACGTCCATGTGGCCGTATAAAGCAGCAGTTGCCATCGCAAGACCTTTAGCCCACACCAATTTCATCGGCCGAATCGATTTCTTGATCTCGCCTCGTGAATTATCACACACTTCCAACGTATCCATACTGTGAAAATACTTCAACAGATCCAGGCGTCCACTTCTCGCCGCTACTTGAATCATACCTTCAGGTCGCTGTGTTCGCCAGCCATGTTCAATAAGCCATTTCACACAGTTCATATTGTCATGGCGCATTGCGGCGATCATGATACCATCGTCACTCCATGTATCCTTCATAAACTTTTGGCGATGAAGGTACTCCATGACGTCGATATTATCCCAGGAAACCGCAATAGACACGAGTTGCCTGCAATCCACGTCTCTCAATAGTTTGTACCGTAGCTCGAGCCCAATCCAGTGTTCAACTAACCATTTAACGATCCGAACATCGCCTTGACAGCACGCATCAGTTAATGCCCTTTTCCAGAACCGTAGCCATGGGTGGTGTTTTGGAAGCGGGAATGAAGTTGTACAAGCTGCTGCATTAATTCCAGGTTCCCGAATTTTGCCACCGTCTCGAACGCGCACACAGCACACTCGATGTCAATGCTGTACTCCATTATCACCTTCACTCTTTCAGGTGGGAGGACATCGTCACCATGTACTCCAAGCCGCATCATAAAGTTCGTAAAGTCTTCGCCACCAATTTCCAAAGCTCTGGAAACGATTTTGGATGTAGTTTCGTGGTACTCGCGACATATGCACAAGTCGTGTTCACGCAACCAGCGAACCACTTTATATTGACTTGACCTGACAGCAAAATCCATGCACTGACCAATCCAAGGAACAGAGATTGCTCTCGAAGCAGCAACTTTTTCGTCTCTCTAGAGTCGTTACCGAAAATGATTTCCTGCTTCTTGTGACGTGGCCCACAGCTAAGGTCCAACAGGAACTCCAACACGTGTAAGTGTCCTTTTCTAACCGCAGCTTCGACCACTTCGGATTTCAATTCTTGGTACGGAAAATGGTCCAGCAGCCATGTCATCAATGTCAAGTCGCCACGACCTGATGCCACGTGCATACATTTGTTGAACTGCCATTGAGAGTAGTGCGGATCGGATCGCAGGTAATTGCAAAGTGTCCATCTGGGCGTTCTGAATGCGGCAGAAGTACAACAGAGACCCCAAATCCAGTCTATCAGAACAATTGAACCGGAGCTGAAGGATTCATGGAACGACAGGTTGGGAAATGGACCCAGATAGTTGCAGATGAGAAACCCAAGATTTTCTAGGGCGTCTCCATTGGGCTGGTGGTGTAACACGAACGCCACACTTGGCAACGGAGTGGACGGAGCAGAAATCTTGTCCGGTTCATCGCCTCTGTTGCGAAAATGGTTGGGATGTTCTGGAGAAAATGGTAAAAATTCCAGATGAGATTGCGTGGATTTATGGGAAATGAGCGATTGAAAGTGTCAGACTAACATTTGTAAAGACGCCACGATAACTTGACCATTCCTTCAACTATAAACGGAGATTCACGCTCTGAGGTACATTTTCTTTCTGACTGTCCTCCCGATTTGTGATGGGGTGGGATATCTCGACTTGACAAATTGATTCGATTCGGCGCTGCGGCACCAACTTTGACTGTTTTGGTTGGTTGCCCAGCTCTTCGCCGTTCTGCCGAATTGTGACAAAGAAAGCAATCCTCGCTAACTAGCATCGTGGCCAATTTTCGTCCGAACGGAAAGAAAATCTTCCATCTCTGGCCAATTTTGGTCAGCAAAATCGCTTACGAAATCATTGAGGTAGACCTACAAGCGAGGAATTGTATTGCTGAAAAAACTCACTCCGCCATACAGTGGTAATGGTGCGAGCTCGTAGAGAAATCGAAAAAATTGAAGCGTCTTGCATATCATAGATCGATGGGAGGTTCATATTCAACGAGGAAACAAGTTGATAGCGTTCGTGAGCGGCTGCGGAAGGGTATTACAGAGCAAAAATACCGAATGGATCGATCGCGCTACTGAAGGCGCGTCTTTGACATGAAAGCTTGGCAGTGCGTTTGTCCAGAACTCTGGCTAGTGGTATCAGACAGCGCCGAAAACAAAACAGTTGTCTGGGAATCAAGGAGACTTATCAGGAAATTAGTTATCCAGCACGTTGGAATTTCTTCATCGACTTACCAAGGGAGTCAGCAAGCTCGCTGTGGCGTAGAAGTGAAAAATCTTACGGATAAATGCCATGTAGCTAATATGGATATCGTGTTGAAAGTGAGGAGATCATTCATGTGAAATCAGTGTAGTAAGATCGTACCAGTTGCTCAAGACCAGCCCACAAGCTTCGGTATCCGGTGCAAGATCAGCAGGATACGTGATAGGGCTGGACGTGCAAGTCAGCATTAGCGAGGTTCAAGAGGGAACGTCAAAAGGCCTGTAAAACCCACCAGAAGGAACGACTGCAACAGCAAAGGCCGATCCCCATTCTGAACGCTGAATGGGCGAGAGCGACGACAAAAGCAGGAACCAGTATTGTGGTGCTGATCACGACCTACACAGACGTTGTCGAAAGCGAACGATGACTGTCAGAGCTGGTTTCTTCATGAAATCAATAGAAGCTGTACTGTGCAGCTTCGCTGGAAATACTTACAATTCGGCGCAAGCGCCGTGTGGAATACAAGAACTGGGATACGATGATAGCAAGTAGGCCTAGCTGGGGCAGGAGAAGAAGTAGTGCTCGTCCAGTCGCGTTGCTGCGAGTTATCTCGGTAATGAACTCCCAACCACACACTGCCACGACCAACTGACGCCGAGACAAGAATGAACATCAGTGCATTTGCAAATGAAGCTGTTCTGGAGAATCGGCATTGCTGGCATACCATCGCCGATCGGAATGGCCATAAGAAAAGCTGTAGCGTGTACTGGGTGCTAGCGTTAGCCTCGCCATCTCGAGCCATGCGCCACCGCTCCAGCATTTCTTGCGATGTTGTTTTTCGGGCAAAGCCTCTTTTTCTTATTCCGTCCGTTTGTTTTCGGCTTATTGTGCAGAAGCAAAAAGTTAGAACTAAGATACCTTAGGAGAATGATTGGTAGGGCAGCTATCGCCTGCTGAAACATCAAGCTTTTACCCGTGAGCATCAAAACTGATATCGTGTTGCTGTTGCATCCACGTCAGGGCATGGTTGTCATTTGGTTCCGTGACCACCGCCAAAATGGGTTGGTCCGGGTCTTTAGTGTCGTAGATCTGGGGAATGCACCAATCCAGAAACAACAGGATGTCGAATTGGTTCGGACCTTTGATCTTCAACGTATCCACCGAGGGATCCCACATTGGAATATGTGTTTGCAGCCAGTACGCAACCCGCACGTGACTGTTTTCCAGAGCCTTCTCGATGGCTTTGACGGTGCAGCTTTCAGATCGATTCGTAAAGAGCCACTTCACCATTTCCAGGTGGTCGTTTGCAGCAGCCAAGTCCATTGCTCTGGTTGTACATCCTTCTGACCGATTCCGGTGAAGCCATTGCACCACTTCCAGATGGCCGTTGGCTGCAGCCTTGTTCATCGCTTTCGTCGAGCAGCCTTCGATACGATTGCCTTGCAACCATTGCAGCATTTCGAGATGCCCGTTAGCCGCAGCGTTGTCCATCGCCCTCGTGGTACAACCGTCAGAACGAGTCTTCTGCAGCCAGTCCACCACAGCCAAATGGCCGTGTCCAGCCGCCACATCAATCGCATTCCCAAATGGAGGCAACCACGCAGTATCGTCTGGCCTGTCGAGATCGTGGAAATACTTGAGAATTTCCAGCCGTCCATGTTTCGCAGCCTCCTCAATCATGAAGTCATTCGAAACATAGGAGTGGTAATTGAGCAGCCACTTCACAGTCTCCAAGTGGTCGTTCTGGATAGCCTGTAGTGCAGCCTCTTTGAAGTTGTCGGAATATCCTTCCTCATCGAGGTACTCTATCACTTCAATATGACCTCCTGCCGCAGCAAGACAGAAGAAATGCTCCAGTCCCGCACTGCGGTGATGCTGGTACGCCTCTACAAGCTGAAGTCCAACAGGGTGCTCCATGATCCATCGAACGATCGCGACGTCCCCGAACTTGCACGCCTCTTTCGTAGCATAGAACCACTCGCTCGTCCAGTCGAACCGAGTGTGAAGACGAGGTGGGGAGTGAAGCTGCATGATCCGGTGCATCAGGTCCAGTCTCCCCACTCGCGCCAGCATGTAAATCGCCACTGCAGCACAGTGTTCATCTTGACGAATGTATCCATCCTCCAGCAACCTCTCCACCGTGTCTGGGTGCGGATCATCGTGCGAAAACTCCACAATGGACCTGCCAGCAGGCAAGAAATACATGGCAAGGTCCATGTCAGAAACTCGAAGGGAGTGCTCCATGGCCCACCGAATTTCATCCTCGTCGAGTTTGTGTGGCGTATTTTCATACAACCACCGAGCAATGTCCGGGTGTTTCTGTTCAATGGGATGCAGCAGACTGCGTCCTCCCCAATGGACCAAAACCCCATTTTCCGACTTCCCTTGTGGAATTTTGGGCACACGTCGCTTTCCCTGTTGCCTCCAAGCTCAGGCCACGTCTTTCCAACTCTCGAGCGTGCAGCAGGTTCTGCACCGACAGACCCATGACGACGCCCTCGAGCAGCTAGGACCGCTCATTTCCAGTGTCCCGGACACTTTCGCTGCGTGCAGCCTGCACTTTGGGTCGACCCAATTATTGGACTGGATTTGGTCCACCAGCTGTGAGACGCCCGAGACCAGATCGTCCTCGTGGACGTTAAATAACCACCTCCGCTCCGAGAGGGAATATTATTTGTGGCAGTTTCGGAAATCCACCGAAATTGTGGCACAACGAGGCGATCTGGAGGCGATGAAGTGACTTTTGCCCATTTCACAAACTGTTTTGTGCCTGTGGATGTGGTGGAAGCTGCAGCGAAAATGGACATTTACCCATTTTGGAGTTTCTGCTGGAAAAAGATGCAGGACGGGACTTGGAGCACAGCCACACGGCCGTGGCAGTCGTGAGTGGAATTGTGCCCTTTGAAAGAGGTTCAACTTTTGGTCTTTTGCGATTGGCCATCAATTGTAAAATAAATGTGGTACATGTACCTAGGATTGTTCTAAAATAAAAGCCGTATTTCAAAGTATTGTAGCGGTAGCCGTTTGTCTGTAAAAACTTTAGTTACATGTTTGGCCGCTTGAAAGTCAGGACAAAGACAAAGAATTGGATTCATGACTTTACCAGTTCCTTGCAGCAGCCCTCATGCAGTGTTGGCGAACCATTGGTATCTGTATTGAAACCGCTCCTTGCGAGTAGAACAAGCACCATGTCATCTTCTGTTTGTGGGAAATGTGGAATCAACGTCGAGCCCAAACCGCAGCAACCCCAAACGATCGTGTTTCACAGCTCCGTCAAGGAAACCCCTTTGACTCGGTGAAGTTGGATTTCACGAAGCCACCTAGCGACTTCTTTATCATACGACTTGAGGCTTCCGTCAAACTGAAGTCGCACAGAAGTCGCTACAAAATCTGCAGTGAAAACAGCAGGCCAATGTTCATACACGAACAGCATCATCTCGAACTTATTAGTACTAAACGTGTCGCCGGTGGGGGTGTACCTGAGCGTTGGAAAGTGAGCTTGGAGCCAGCAGACAACTCGCAGATGACCATAGTTTACGGCGGTTTGAATCGCTAAGGTTGTACAGCCCTCTCTTCGAGTCGTATGCAACCATTTCATCAGCTCTAGATGTCCACCACCAGCAGCGAAGTCCATTGAGCTCGTCATACATCCTTCATGTAGATTTTCGTGAAGCCACCGCACTACGTGTAGCTGACCAGAAGCCGCCGCAAAACCAGAGCACTGGAAGGCCATCTCTCTGATCGATTCGACTTGAGCCACTGAACCACTTCCATGTGCCCTGCCGCTGCAACCCTGCCCATCGCATTCGCAGTGCACCCTTCGCTTCGGTTTGCGTGAAGCCATTTGACTATGTTTAGATGTCCGTGAACTGCTGCGTTATCCATTGCAGCTGCTGAGCACCAAGACGGCGGGGCTACTTTTCTGAGATTGTCTAAGCGGTCAGGTTCCGTGAATTGACGTATCTCAGGCTGTGGTGTACCAGATTGCCGTGTTGGACTTCCAGTTTCTTCAACAGATATCCCAGACTTCAGAATCAGCTCGACGTTATGTAGGAACTCGACTGTCTCCAAATCGCCACTCATTGCGGCCGAGTCAATGCAGTTGAGAGGGATACGCTTGTGCTTTGGAAAATTGTCTATCAGCCATTTTGCAACATTCAGGCGGCCTTTTGTGAGTGCTTCACGAAATGACGATTCGTATCCATCGACTAGTCCTCTCCCGTAGAGGTACTGCATGACCTCGAAATGGCCTCCACTAGCAGCGAGCGCGAATAATTTTTCAAAGTTCTCTGTTTGACTCATCGCAACTCCTGTTGGATGTTCCATGAAAAATCTGGTCATCGGAAGGCTACCACGACTACACGCAAGTTGCAAAGCTTGTTTCCAAGATGAATACCACCGAGACATATTTCTACGAGGTACGAACTCAAGATCGGCTATCCGTTGCACGAGATCCAGGTGGTCTTTGTCAACCAGATCAACGAGCACACTAGCAGCACCATGCTGGTCTCGTTGGTAATATCCGCAATCCAGCATCCACTCGACAATTTCCGGCCGAGAGCAAAACCGAGCGTAGTCCAAAACACAACGGCCTCGGGGCAGTAACAACTTTGTGAGTTCCGTCTCACCTCTTTCTATAGCATCTTCGATGGCCTCGTCTTGAAATTCAATGTCCATTGGTGCGTTAAAGTGCAGCCATCGAGCGATATCAGCACGACCATTTCCGATAGAGAGTTTCATAGTCTGGTGGCTTCCCCAGCAAACCTCATTTGTATTGTCGCCGGCTCGAGGATATTTTTCTCTGGCATTTTGTTCACTGGTGGTCACTTTTCTCATCTTTGTCTGACCTGCATCGTGAGCCAGCAGAAACTCCAGCACTTCCAGATTTCCTTTCAACACGGCCACCTCAACCACCTCCACAGCAGCAACACACCCCGAAAAATGGGTCATCAGCCACTCCATCGTCTCCAAATCTCCACGATCTGCAGCCACTTCCATCGATCTAGAGAACTGGTAGCTGTAGTAACGAGGGTTCGACCGAAGATAATTCATGAGAGACCATCTGGAGGTCCTGGTATGGACACTGGTACAACTCGAGTGCCAGATCCAGTCCAACAAATCCATCGAACCAAATTCACAGGCCTCACATAGTGACAGATAGGGCGCAGGTCCCAGAAAACTCGAGATTGTTTCCTCTACATGTATCAAGTCTGCCACTTTTGGTCTTTGGTGTAGCACCAACGCCACAGTCTTCAGGCTCATCGCTTCTAGATCCTTTCCGAAATGAACCTTCTCGTCATTTAAATATTTTACATAAATGATACACCTCTGTTCATTATGAACAATTGTTCTTGTACTTTATGACACACATTCGTTCAAAATCGCCACGAGCCAATCAAATCGCTAAATATTTATGCAAAACTGAGGAGCTCATTTTAATTTTCTTCTCTGTTGCCATGGTGTTCCAACTGCAAGTGGTGGAATGCATCCGGTAGTGACGGTACGATTAAAAACGTTTAAACAGTTTGGACTGTTTGTACAGTTTAGACAGCGTGTACTAACAGTTTTTACGAACTCAGTGTGGTAATTACGCGTAAAAAGTTGATTTGATATCGGTAAACCCACCGTGAGATGTGGGACTTCCACGGACTGAATGGGTGCATTTTTGAGCGCATGGGTACACTGTGCCACTTGAATGAACGGTCATGGACCTCTGTTTATACGCGTCCGATCAAATAAACAGTCAAATGACGCGTTATTACGCGTTTTATGGAATAAACGTTTATACACCCGTTACCAGCACTGATCCTTCGCCCTCACGCTTCGGTATCGTCTCTGCCCCATATCAGTGTTCTCATTTCGACGTTTCTGGGGCCGTCACCGACCCTTTCGTTGTTAGAAGCGACCACTTTTGGGTCCATCCCTTTGTTGGACTGGGTCTGGGATGCCAGTTGCACCTCCCCCGACGACAAAACGACAAGATGGACCCTTTGCAATTATCTGCGGTCGGAACCTCTGTCTGTACCACCACTGGCAATTTCGAGAAAGTCTTCAAGTTGCTGCAGGAAAAGGGGACCTGGAAGTGGTAAAGTGGATTTTCGATCATTTTTCGGGTTTTGAGGTCCCGTCGGAAGTGGTCACCGAAGCAGCAGGAAATGGCCATTTGCCGGTGTTGGGGTTTTTACTGCAACATGATCACGGACGGGAGTGTGATCACATCAAGACAAAAGTGGAACTCGAGGAAGATTCGTGGACAGACAGTGTTCCGGTGATGCCGAAAGACTGGAACGGTCCTGGTAACGTGGTCAGGTGGGGAGGCCACGCCACCCGTGAAGCTGTCAAGGGAAACATTTTGACAGTGTGACGTGGTTGGACGAGCATACGCCACATGAAAATGACCAAGAAGAAATGGACGACGTTATTGGCGTTGCTGCCAATGGAGGCTCGGTCGCGTTCGCAGAGACGATCTTGCCTCCGGGTACGATGGTCGCCAGCTATCTCGTTCAGTATACGCAACCGGATGGTATTCGGTGGCTTCTGGACAACGCGTTCATCCAGAAGAACAAAGAGGCTTCTGCGTTTGCCATCTTGACTTTGGCTCGCAGCGGAGACTTGGACCTGATGAAGCAAGTTGCCAAGCTGCACAGCCGCAAGCGATTGAACAAAGACTGGATTGACAAATGGGATTGGACTATGGACTCTGCGAGTGAGCGTGGAGACCTCGCTATGGTCAAGTGGATGGCGGAGGATCGAGCAGGGCGTGCAGTGCTCGCCCGCACCAAAGACGATAGCGTCTTCAATATCAGCAAAATTCTCGATAACGCAGCGACGACAGGCCACATTGATGTGTTGCGATACCTTTTTGAACGTGGGTAGCCTGATAAAGACGCCGACACTTTATTGAATGCGGCTGCTGGAGGCCAGCTAGTCTGTGTGAAATGGCTGCTTGAGAACGCTCCGCCCTACAGCGAGGAAAACAACGCAGACTATGCAGTTGTATCCGCGGCAAAAAATGGTCACCTTGAGATATTGCAGTTCTTTCACGAACTCCACCTCAATGAATCAGCGCTGCCAAAACACGTCAACGGTGACTCAGGCTCGAAGCGCAGGCGAACGGGGCAGACTGTGGATTGGTGGCTTCGAGCGGAAGAGGTCTTGGAGAGCGCTGCGGCTAAAGGGCATCTTGAGGTTGTCAAGTGGCTCCACGCAAACCATTTCGAAGGCTGCAGTAACTTTGCCATTGATAAGGCCGCGCAGAACGGTCACTTGGAGGTTATGAAATGGATGCACGCGAACACGGACGCTGGTTGTACGGCAAGCGCAATGACTAATGCCGCCTTCAAGGGGCATCTGGAGGTCTGCAAGTGGCTGCACGCAAACCAGTCGGAGGGATGTACAGCTAACGCTGTCAAGTTCGCCATTGGCAACGGACATTTACATGTTGCGTGCTGGCCTACCCGCAGTTCATCCCCGAGCACAACCGAATGTGGAAGTATCCGCTGAACACGTTTGACATGCTGTTTTTCCTCCAAGAACACTACCCCACGCTGTTCACACTGGAGTTCGGACGTGGTACGAAGAGCGATCTTCGATACGAGAATGCCAGAGGATGAGATCATTTCATCGCCCAGTGGCTCGATGCGAAATACCCTGGACAACCAACTGAAAGACACCGTGGCCAATGATGTGACTCGTGAAAGACAAATTGTTAGTGGTAAAACTACTGCATCTAACCTAAATAGTGAGCTACGGGTCGTACACGTTCAACGCCAGATATGATGCCTTTCTCAGGACGTCAGAGTATTGCCCAGACCTCATTCTTCAATTCGCCGGAAAGGGCCCAGGTCTCCGATGGTTCAAGAACTAACTTGTGTGTCATTTGTGCTGCGTCATTGTTCAGAAGCTGATGGAATTTCCAGCTTCCTGGGTCCGTCGCCGTCTCTTTCTCTGAGCAGAGCGTGCACACTGGATCTGTGAGCCTCAGCTGTCCGCTCATGGTTCGCAAACCTCCTGGGTGGGGCTTGGTCAACTATCTCCGGTCGGACCAGAATTACCATTGCTGGCAGCTCTGGAAGTCGCTGAAGCTGGTCGCGGAGAACGGAGACTTAAAGATTCTGGAATGGATTTTCAGTCACTTCTCGGGACCAGTGGCTCATGTGGAAGTGGTGAAGACCGCCGCCAAAAATGGACATTTAGATGTCCTCAAGTTCCTGTTGGAACATGATGCTGGTCGTTATTGGAGACACACTCGCTCAGCTGGTGGGGTCATCGTTCCGTTAAAAACGGTAGCAGAGATACCACGAGGGTGGGATGAACGTGGTCTGTTCGGGGACTGGGGTGGTCGCAGTTTGGTGCTGGCCATTGAGAGTGGACACTCGGAAGTTGCCTACTGGTTGGTCCAGTACGCACTTCACAAGAAGAGATCAAGCTCGCTATTGAAGCTGCTCTGCGTGTGGGCGACTTCAAGCTCGCAGAGTTCTTGGTACCAAGTGGAGGACGTCTTATGGACTACGCCCCTTATTGTCCACGACTGGAAGTGATTGAAATGGTGCTGAACTTGGGATACCTACGGCTGGATCAACCCTGTGCAGCCTTCTCGCTACGTGAATTGGCGAGTGCAGGTCGCCTTGATCAAATGCTGAGAGTTATGCGGCTTTACTCTCCACCTCCGGCTACCGAAGGATACGAATGGATAGAAGCTTGGTTTCGCTCAATCCGAGAGACTTGTACTCGTGGGGATCTTCCGCTACTGAAGTGGCTGGTGGAGCATCCAACGGGGCGTAATATTTGTGGTACAATGGATGTCGGTCGCGTGACTGGGGTAGACTTTCTTCTGTCTAGCTGCGCAAGAAGGCCAAGTCGAAATCATGAAGTTCTTGTACGAGCAAGAATGTGCCCATCAGTTTGAAGACGCGCTAGTCCGAGCCGTTCGCAATGGCCATTTTGAGGCTGTGAAGTGGTTGCTTCACACATATCCACACTCGTCGACCAGTTCTGCTGACTGCATCGTTGAAGAAGCAGCGAAATAAGGACGAGTGGAGATTCTGCAGCTCATCCATGAGCTGGGTTCTTCAGGCAATTCGTCGACGTCGACAACGACGTCAGAAAAAACCATGAACCAAATTTCAGTGCAGTGTGGTCTCGATCTCGCAAAGCAATGGACTTGGCAGCTACTAATGGACATTTAGCCGTGCATCAACATCCGTCTGAGGACTGTTCAACTGAAGCTGGACGGCGCAGCGAATAATGGTCATCTTGATGTGGTGAAGTGGCTGAAATATTGTCGTCACGAGCACTGTACCACGAATGCAATGGATGGAGCTGCCACCAACGGCCACCTCAATGTGGTGCAATGGCTTTACAAGCATACGACTGCTGGATGTACCACCAAAGCAATGGATGGAGCTGCTGGGAATGGCCATCTGAATCTGGTGAAGTGGCTCTATTCTAACCGCTCGGAACGGTGTTCAGTCAAAGCGATTGACGATGCCATCGAGAACAGTCACGGCAATGTTGTCTGGTGGCTTCTCCAGAGTTTCCCAAAGCTCTTTCCAACAAAGGAAACGCTGGTGATCAAAGCGCCAAATCATTTCGATATGTTCCTGCTGTTGTTCAACCTTTTTCCGGACATGTTCGACCCCAACAACTCCAAGCTGGGCTTCCAGTCGGAGCCAAACGATGAATTCGTTGCCTTTTGGTTGCAGAAAATATTTCCCACAGCCAACTTGCATAAATTTAAGCAAATGGAGACTCAAAACTAGTTCCTGCATCGCATGCAGAAAGTAGCATAGCTTGTGGTAGGAACAGCTTAGTCTCGACAAATTCCACAATCAATTGTTGCTGACCTCCCCTGCACTGAATGAAGCTTTAAACTCGAATGGCGTCTGGTCTCATTAAAGATGAAGTTCAATCGTGAAGTAGTGCATGGCAATCTACTTGGACCAATATCAGTAAACTTCCCATCCAATCTAGTCCAGCTCATCGAACTCGTCTAACTCGTATGGTGTCATCGATGTCGATTCTGCTACGTCAATACTTCGCAGCCATTCGAGAAGGTAGCGGTCGTTCGCTTTTGCTTGATCTCCAGAAAACTCCATCACAAAAATCTCAACCATTTGAGAATCAAAGATGTGAGGGTAGTGCGTATAGAGAAACAGCAGCGCCTCAAATCGATTGTTAGTCTCGACCATGAAATCGATAAATGACGGTGTGAATTCGGGATAGTGTTGCATCAACCAGTAGGCCAATCGCAGGTGACCATGGTTTAGAGCTTTGGCGATAGCAAGGTTTGTACAACCTTCCGAGCGGTTTTCATGAAGCCATTTGATCAAGTTCAAATTTCCAGCTATGGCAGCATCGTCCATTGCGCTTGTAGTACATCCTTCGGTTCGCTTGTTGTGAAGACATTGCACGACATGCATGTGACCGCTAGCAGCAGCCTTGTCCATTGCAAACGTTGTGCATCCCTCAGAACGATTTTCGTGCAGCCACTGCACAACTGTCAGTTGACCATTTGCTGCGGCATAGTCCATAGCTGCAACTGAACAGCCCTCTGTGCGGTTAAAGTGCAGCCACTGAACAGCGGCCAAGTGGCCATGGGCTGCTGCAAGATCGATAGTTTGGCACCACTCTTCGAACAAACGCTTAAGACGAGTTGGCGTCGTCGAGCAATTGAAGACATGAAAATACTGCAGTAGGTCCACGTTCCCGCTCCGGGCAGCTTCATTAATCACGTTACTGTGTGATTCTTCGTCGGGGTACAAACCATGCTCAATTATCCACTTTACACACGCTAACTGTCCACTTCGTGCTGCCGACTCGATAATAGTATCGTTTGCAAAAGCCTCCTTGGTGACATATTTGAAGACGTACTCGATTATCTCAATAAAGCCATGTTCCGCTGCCAAGCAGAGGGCGCCAGAAACTAGAGGAATTTGTCCATCACAAATGTTCCTCCCCACCGGGTGCTCTAACAACCATTGCACCATCGGTGAATCTCCACGTTTGCATGCTTTTCTTAATGCGTCACCCCAGCTGTGCATCCAGCTAGCGTTATGCGGAGATGGATTGTGCTGCTGCGCAATTCTCTTCATGACATCCAGTTTTCCTGTTTCGGCTAGATTTTGAATGGCGAATTTGGCGTTGTCTTCACTGCGACGGAAGTAGCCGCAGTCCATGAAAAGCTCAATAATCTCTGGTCTGCTACAAGAAAACCTATAATCCAAGATGCATCCACCGGGAGGCATCAAGAACGTATGTCGCCTCGATTCAGAGCTACGTAAATGACGGTCCGAAGCTCGAATTCATGGACAACGTTTGTATAGAGCCATTTCACCACGTCAGAGTGGCCATCGGCAGCAGCAGCAACCATAGCGCATCCCCAATCAGTCGGATTGGTGTCGTTGTGCTGAAGAAAAGCCTGCAGCACGCCTAGGTGGCCATTCTCAGCAGCCATTTCTGCTACATCTCCAGAAACTTCACACCCTGGAAAATGATTCAGTAGCCACTGCGCTGCACTGGCATTCCCTGTCTTCGCCACCACTCTCAATGCCTCAGAAAATATCCATCGACTGTAGTAAGTTTCTGATCGCAGGAAATTGCAGAGCGTCCAACCGGGTTTTCTGTCATCGATGGAGGTACAACTCGAGTTCCAAATCCAGTTCAACATCTCGACGGAACCGTAAGAACAAGCTTCACTTAGCGGCAAGTTTCGAGACGGACCGAGAAAGCTCAACACAATACGTCGTAGAGCATCGGTCTCCAGTCGGTGGTGCAGTACAATTGCTACACATTTCAACAACGGACCTCGGGAGGCCACTTCGCCTTCCATGTTGCAACCAATCTTGAACCAACGAAAGCAAACCAACAGTTCTCACGATAAAGACCACAGACTCTGTTTCGTGAGTGATCTCCAAATGGTTAAGCAATGAAGGGGTGGTCACCATTTCACGAGATCTCGCGACCCTTTGAGGTGTTTCAATGCAAATGCAGGACTCCCCACCATACATCGATATCTCTGCGGGTGTCTCCAAACCAACTCGTCGTCGTCGTCGTACTCGACACAATCTCAATTCCGTAGCGGCGATCCCAGTTTCTCTGCAAGATCCGAACGATGGTGACGCGGACGATGATAGCGACGAGGAGAAGAGTTCGACTATCTGTCGCCACCGATCCCAATTGTTGTACTCACAGCTCCCCTTGCAACGGTTCCAGAGGTTCCGAAGTCTCCCGACAAACCAGTCGAAGTTTCTTCAACTGCATCTGTGCGTGCTATCGGGTTCCCTGTCGCCAAAACTCGTCGAGTAGGTTTACAAGCCAAAGAGAGTGAAAAGAGGTTTTCATTTGATGGAGACTGACTTTGTGTCTACATGTAGATGCACCGACTCAGTGGAGTTCCTTTGGGAATGTTGACTCGTCGACCCAGTGGGAGAAGATGGCGAGCTCACGCCCCAGACTACGACGATGAGCTGGCACGAGCTCATCTTTTCAAGCCTCCGTTGCCCCTACACACACTGATAAAAGGCGTGTAGCAGTTTACTACACATGTGAGCGCATTGGTTTGTTCAAGTTGCTCAAGTGGATAGAAAAGATGGTAAAAGACAGTCGCCTCGCTGAAGCTGAAGACGCGAAAGGAGGCTCAACAGCACAAATTAGTCTAGGACTTGGCAAGTGGAAGAACAACTTGTACCTGGAAGTGCTGCACTCAAGCTTCACCCCAGAAGATGAAATTACGCCAGTGGAAGATGAAGACTTGTTTGCAGTGCATCGAACGGCAGCTCTTCAGGAGAAGCACGCGTTCTTCTTTGCGTAAGTTTTGGCTCTGTCAGAGTTGTTGGTTGTTGGTCATAACACTATCGTTTGTGTAGCACGGGCTGCTGTGTCTTTTGGGGACTCACGCGTGAGGAAGAAGCTCGACACCTTATGATGCTCACACCGTTTTCGTCTGGTAGGATGGATCAAGTTGATGCTCAGGACATGGAGTTCAGCTACGGGGACCGATCCAGCATCGCAAAAGATGCCATTGTGCTTTGCTCGATGGAAGTAACCGAAAAGATCGCATTATCGTTTGCGATGTCGCAGTCAGCTACGTTGGGCGCTTTCGAGACACGAGTGGAAGTCTGCATCCGCTCGACAAAGCATATTCCATCGAGTTTAGCCTCGGTTGGGTCGATCCAGTACTCGCAAAACGACACGTCGAAGCTCATCGGTCAACTTTTCATCGAGCTCGCTGATGTGAACATCCACTCCAACATCTTGGACGAACCAGAGTACTTCATCAAGTCTCAGGACAACGACGACTTCAAGTTTCTCTACGAAAAGATGCTCAAATATCAAGACGTGGCCAGCCGTGTGGCCATCTTGAACAAGCGCCTCAGCATCCTGCGAGACTTGTAAGCCAAATCTAGGCTACCCCGCACTATGCCTACTAATGATTCTAACACCATTGTGATTGTATTTCTGACAGAGTGGGTGTTCTCAACCAGCAACTGACGCAACATCAAGGTTCCAAGCTCGAGTGGATCATCATCTGGATGCTGGTTTTCCAAGTAATTATCGCCATCGGATGGGAAATTTTGCTGAAGGACATTCTAGGCTACTTCCATTGGAGATGAAGAGAGCGACACAGCACTGCAAGAGTGTGGAAGCCCTCGTAGGTAGGCAGGGCCTTTTCGGAGTGCTTTCCCCAGAGTTAAGGCCAGTGTCGTGTTTCAGGCTCGTAACAATTTACTTGACGTATCTTGATTTCTGTGGCTGACGCAATAAATTGATGAACGCTGTGGATGTTGTCAAATCGATGGCCAGGCCTTTTGCTCAAAGTGTTCATCACATATCGACACGCTAATACCTTAAACTTCGCTTCATGATGTAAAGTCCTTGGGTTACCGACCAAACTGTCCACCCGAGAGCTGAGCCACCATAATCCGAGCTTGTACCTCCGGTTGGGTCAAGCTGTTTATCCAACTTGGTTAACCACGAGGTTCGAATGGCAATTCATCCGTCATGTGCTTGATCTGGGTGCCGATATTATCAGAGCTGGTGGCACGATCAAATTGTACATGATTTTGCGGTGCCACGAAATGTCAACACCGACGATCTTCATCAGGAAGATATGCACCCGTTGACACGGACAGTGAATGGTGTTTCTGTGCAGCACACACACAGAACCAAAGTCAACCTCAACGGATCAACACCCAAATTCCTCGAGCGGGGACATCGTAGCAGTTTGCAATACGCAGTGCTTGGTATACAGCTTATCTATCTCTATCTCAGCACCTGGTCATAGGAGCCAAGTCGCATTTCCACCACTTCACCCGAAAAACTTGGTAGCGAACGTGAGATACGCCGTGTGGCCACGGATCTCGTCGTCCTTCTTGGCCACAATGTGTTCTCCCACGCCGCCCGCCACGTACTTGCGCTTCCGCCCGCCGTTCTTCTTATGCTCCTTCTCCTTCTCTTCCTCCGTCTTGCCTTCATCTTCCTCCACATCCTTCTCAGCAGCTGCGTTCTCCGTCTTCACCTTCTTCCCAAATCCAAAGTCGGGCACCAGAAAGTCGATCCGTCTAGAATTGTAGGGCACCAACCTCGTCTCAATCGTGCGAATCACTACAACAACAAAAACGTCAACAACCTTCCTCATCTTCTTCACACAGCAAAACTCACACTCAAAGTTTGCATCTCGCAGTGCACCACACGTCTTCTGCACCTGCTCGATGCACGGCGAGTATGACGCAAAGAACCCTCCTTGCTTAAGCATCTTGGCGGCGTGACCAATAGCCAGCCAGGGCATGGGCAGGTCCAGGAACACGAGGTCAATAGATCCTTCCAGCGTATCTGGGAAGCCCTGTTCACAGGCGTCCCTGCACTCCACCGTAATGACCTTCTCCAGTCCGTTGCGCTTGAACTCCTGACGCGCGATCTCTGCACGCACGGCATTAAACTCGAAGGTGAAGACGTGGCCGTGGGGCGCCACTGTGCGCGCGAAGCTCGTGGTGAGAGCACCACTTCCCGTTCCAGACTCAACCACGCGCGAACCAGAGCGCAGAGCTGCTGCGAAGGCGATGGCGCTGGCGTCCAGCGTGAAGACGATCTGTGTGCGGTGACGTAGAGCACGACTCCAGAGCTCAGGCGTGGGAGCTAAGAGGATGAGGTAGCCCTGCGCGTTCTTCTTGCGCGAAAGGATCTTGGAGCCGAAGGGCTGGCCGATCATGTCGTTGTGGTAGAAGGCCCCGTGGCGGTTCTGGTAGATGGCGTCGCGTTGCGCGTAGCAGTAGGTGAGCGAGTGGTGCGTCTCGAAGAGGATGACAAGGGCGCCTTCCTGGATGAGAGGAGACGACTGCCACATGGAGTTGGGGATGGTGCACACAGACGCAGCGTTCACCTCGACGGAAGGCATCGCAGCCATGGTTCTGGCGATGGTTGAGTGGCAGTGGTGTTGGATGGTGTGGTGTACATGGGGATTAGTGTGGTGTCCATGAGAGACGACGTTCGGGCGACATTAGACGGAGATCCCATGGTGATCTTCTGTGTTTTTATAAGGTTTTCGATAAGTTATTCTTCAGGTGCTGGAGACTCCACACCTTCTCTCTCTTCTTGACTACGACGTCACTCTTGTGTAGAGGACACCACTTGCAGACGTCTAGTTCTCCTCGGAGCTGTCGTAGTTGGGGTCGTGGCGGTCCACGGCGGCGATGGCGCCTTCCTCCTCCGTGGAGACGCCCCAGTTGTGCGCACCGGCGCCTCCTTTCTTGGGGCCACCCACACCCGATCCCACGGGGCCGCGCGACTGGCGGTCCTTGTGGTCGTTCTTCTTGTTGGTGAGTTCGCGGCTCTGCGGCATGACTGCTGCGATGTTTCCTGCTTGTTCACCTGGCTGCAATTTGGATTCTGGGCCTTTGAGGCGGCTAAGTTTATCCCTGTAGGGATGACACCCCGTCTTCTTCAACCTTCAACTGAACAGTGATCAACTGAGACTTTGTATCGGGATCCGAGGACGGGGGCATGAGATGTCGAATGTCTATGCTGCGTCGCAGAAAAGTGTGCGACACACCAGTTGATGTGCCGCACACACTGGCAGTCCAACTTCAACGAAGTGTTGTGGGGTTGTGCGCACGAAACGACGCGGCACCGTAACGGACGAAAAGCTTCTTGTGACACTGCATCAACGAGCAAGTTTTCCAACCGAGATGGTTCTCAGCTCAGCTACATGTATGATAGCTGCCGTTCATCGCAATTACAAGCAGTAGCAAGGCGTGGCAATATTTCGCCGTTTCTGAATGATATTGCTCGGGAGAAGACTCTCGGGATGAAGTTCCGCCACGCGGTTGCTAATAACTGCAATGCATCGGCACTACGTCCAGTGCCTCAACGTGGCTTCGTTTCCGCTGGAGATCGTCATCTCGTTGGGCTTTGTGTCACAGGAGTTGCCTCGGGTAACCGCCGCAATCGCCTGCATCACGTCTCCAGAGGTCGCGAGGTACGTCAGCGCTGGCGGAACGGCAAGCTGTTCCTCGGGAGCTGTTGTCCTCAAGTCATTCACACTTGAGCCAGATCAAGACCTCTTCGAAGTCGCAGAGTTTTCCTACCATGAGCCTCAGGACCGATGTGTTCACCTCTGTGGACTTCGTGATGCGCGAGCAGGACGCGCTGGCTGGATGTACTCATGTATTCGAGATGGTGAGCGAGTACTTGGACGCGTCGCACAAGTGGACAATCGAACGCGCTGCCTGCGCCGGGTTCATGACGCTGCTCGACCGTCTGGGCAAGAATGAGCTGCCGATCTCCCCTCGGGAGCTGGACTGGGCGCTGCGCACCGCTGCGGACCGTGGCGACCTACGCGTTGTCAAATGGCTGACCGCTTACAAGCCCGACATGGAGTGTTCCACGCGCGTCATGGACTCAGCTGCTCTGCGTGGACACCTCCACATCATCAAGTGGCTGCACCACTACCGAGACGAAGGCTGCACGACGGCGGCGATGGATAGTGCTGCTGCCTACGGTCGACTGGGAGTGGTGCAGTGGCTGCACGAGCATCGCGACGAAGG
The DNA here is from genome assembly GCA_012656075.1 of Phytophthora hibernalis. Lineage (NCBI taxonomy): Eukaryota > Oomycota > Peronosporomycetes > Peronosporales > Peronosporaceae > Phytophthora > Phytophthora hibernalis. The sequence continues at coordinate 12,981 of JAAKBF010000298.1, read as the reverse complement.
CTGCACGACTGCTGCGATGGACAGCGCGGCGGCTGGAGGACACCTCAAGACCGTACAGTGGCTCACGACGAACCGCCGCGAAGGCTGCACGAGTGTGGCCTCGCACTTCGCGCTGCTCAACGGCCACATGCACATCCTGCGGTGGCTCAACGAGCAGAACGTCGAGGTGCAGGACGCTGACGCAACCAGAGGAGTTCTGACACCGGCTCGCTGGTCTCGCAGGGAGCGACGACTGAGCGCCACGCTGCTTGAGGCGCCACGACACCGTCCACGACGGATGAGCACGGGCCTCTCGTGCCGCAACTGAGTGCGAGAGCAGCACACAAGAACGCGCGTAGCGTACCATCTCGAGTTCGACGGGCTGGATCGAACAGCCCGTCCGCAGACACTTAACTATGAATCTGAAGTACTTGGCATTTTTCTGAGCTGCATGTTGAAGTGCACTTCAACTTGATATCCTGAAGCAGTAACTGGTGGGACGGCAAAGCGATACGCTGCGAGATTACGTTGTCGCAGACAAAGGGTCACCCCACACTTGCGGGTATATTTCACTAGCTTGACGCGCTTGGGCTTCCAGGACGGGGTCAGCATGACACTTGCGGGCGTTTTCCGGGGCTTCGTCATGCTGCATTCGTGCGGACACTTCTGTGCGAGTCAATGAAGTTCACTCGAAACGGTTGGCGATCAACAATCAATCGCAGGGATCAGGACCTGAAGCTAGCTACGACTATTTTGGCCATGCATCTAGGCAACACCCATCGTCGTCTATTAGGGGTGATGTAAGGACTCAGCTTCGCATGTGAATAGCGGCTTGAGATCAAAGCTCATTTCCAATTCAGCAAACTGTTCCGGAAGCAACAGAAAGAAGCACAGCAATCATGACGATGGAACGGATGATGAGCGTCGAGGTGGTGGTGAGAGATCAAGTCGGAGCGATTGCCGGTGGATTGGTGCCAGAGCTCATTGACTCCTTTTGGATTGCTCCACGCGATGGACTGTCCAAAAGGCAGCCTGCAACGGATACCTGTCGCTGTTGAAGCGGTTGGGCGAGCGAAATGCAGAGATCTCCGAGCACGGCATGGACTGGTCCATGCGTATTGCAGGGACGGAAGGATATCTTGGTGTTGTGCAGTGGCTCACCGCGTATCGCCCCGAGATGAAGATATCAACCCGAGTGATGGATGCTGCCGCTTTGCGCGGGCATCTGGAAGTGGTCAAGTGGCTCCATGAGAACCGGAGTGAAGGCTGCTCCGTGCACGCAATGGACAGCGCCGCAGCAGGAGGACACTTGGATGTTGTGCGCTGGTTGCACGAGAATAGGAGTGAGGGATGTACGACAGGCGCCATGGATACTGCTGCTGCTGGGGGTCATTTGGCCACAGTGCAGTGGCTGTGGGCAAAGCGCACTGAAGGATGCACGACTGTGGCCGTCGACTTTGCAATCTACAATGGCCACTTCCCCGTCGTCAAGTGGTTCAGCGAGCTGGCAGATTTCCAGCCGCGGGCAGCGAAGCACACAGCAGGCAACACGAACAAGTGCAGCAATGCATTCATCAGGAAGCAAGCCAGCGGCCAAGCCATCCTCACTTTCGAGTAAAAGTATCAGCCCAGACGACACCTCTATTTACCAGCACACAACCATCAGGAGCATGTACACTACAGATAACCAATAGAACACCACAAAATTTCCATAATCAGCCTTTGCAGCCGTCAGAGCGATATGCCTGTTCTTATCTGAGATCGGACAGACGTCGATGTTGCCGCTAAATGCATCGCAAGCTGTTTTGCAGTCTACATATATTCTCGGTGATTGAAGTGATCCGCCAGTTGGTTTGGTCGAGCATATTTTCCGCTTCGGAACACCATGCAAATCACTTCTGCATGATTTGGTGGTTGTCTTCTGAGTTTTCGGTCGGCATGAAGGAACATGTACCGGTAAGACCTTGCTTCCTGACAGCTTTATCCGAACCCTTCCACACAACACCAATCCATCGCAACCCCAGGACTCCTTGCATATTATATAAGCAATGCCGTGTTTGTGAATAAAATCTGTAAACGCCGACAAGCCGGCGCTGGAACTGAAGAAGTCTTGAATATGGGCTTTCGTGCGTCCTTGCTGGGACGAAGAAGTAAAACAGCAAAAATAAAGTTGTGGGGAAAGCCAGCAGCCACCAAGAGCCCAACCAGACGACGTCCGTTTGGGCTCTTCTCCCCGTCGCCCCTTCACATGATGGCGCACTTGGCCTTGTTCCCACGACGCGGTTGGTACTTCTCCAGGTACTTGAGCTGGCGCAGGTTGATGGCTCCACGCCGGAACTTGCGGATATGCTCCACGGCATTGATGGGATCCAGTCCGTACTCGATCAGCGCAATGGCAACCAGCACGGGGGCTCTGCAACCAATAGCAACAACAGTCAGTCTTCTGTTAAGTCCCAGAGCGTCCCTCCCAACTCACCGGCCGAGCCCAGCCACGCAGTGCCGCGATGGACTTGTTGTTCTTGGCGTCGATGGCGTTGTCCTTGAAGCACTCCTCCACGAGGTCGAGCCACTGGTCCAGTATCTCAGGGTCGGGCGACTCTCCATCGGGGAACTCGAGCTCGTGCACGTGGATGCCAGCAGCCTCAACGGACTCGCTGCTGTACGTGACTTCGCAGGCGCGCACGAGGTCCGTCACGTTGTGCTTCTTGAGCTCCTTGAGGTAGATGTGCAGGTTACTGTCGGTGGGGGCGTCCATGATCACGAAGGACAGGTGCTCCCACTTGACCAGCGTCGGCTTGTTGGTCGGTGCGATCATTGTATCTAGGGTGGGGCGTCTATAGTAAAGGGGGCAGTTTAATCTGGTCACGGTTGGTCTTGGGCCAGCAAACTTATCCCATCCGTCGACTGATCGCTCGCTCGTCGACTGATCGCTCGCTCGTCGACGGATTCACCGTCAGCGTTTACTCCTGGCGGACTCTCCACTCCCACAACCAGTGGACTCGGCGCAGCAGCAGGGAACTCAGAGTTGCTCACTTGGCGGGCGGACAGGTCGAGGCACGACCGGAGAGAGCTGAAGGCGGAGGGACGGCGAGGAGCTGACTGGAGCTGCTCGGACGGACTGCTTGGCTGGAGGGCGTTTTCTCGACTGGGGTGTTATTTCGGAACTGAATGCAAAGACGAAATATCAGCCAATGAACGGCGGTGTCATTGGGTTGAAAAGTCTAAAAATAGACATCATGTGGGACACATACCGCGCTTTCCGCCAATCCGAAGGCGCAGAACACGTCGCCGGACCACGTCGCCGGCGACTTCTGGTTTTTACAAGCACCCCACATGGCATACTCACGTGGTTGAAACAAGTGGTCTTGCATCGAGCATGCAACGAGGTGCGACCAATTCGAGCCGCGGCTTCACGTTGCCATCATCACTTTTATACTTTTGAATTTGTGCTGGGGAAATTTTGGTTGTCGTTGGTATGCGTTCTGTAGAAGAAAGAGGACGTAACGGTCGATAAGATGGCGGAGTTGTTCTCGTGGGCCAAGCGATGGCAATGCGATGCTTGACATGTGCACTGTCAAGCCGCACATCCATTTGGTTATGATGCAGCGAGACAACATACCAACATGACGAAATACGGCGTTGTAGATTGTGCTCAACAACAAACAACAACTCGCTGAAGAGATCCTGGCACATGTTCAACTGCACCAAGCACAAGTAAATCCAACGGGAGCCGTTTGATCCAGCAGCAGTTTGAAAGCTGGACATGGATTTATGGATTATTGTATGGAGCAGCAGGCCATGGTTCTGATCTAGGCGACGCTGTTACAATCTTCGCCAAGTATGCTACAAGTTGCCTGCTAATAGCAGTGCTATGGCCCCACGTGCACGTCACCTCACAGGAAATACGCACCGACAGTGACCACGGCAGCCGTTGCGATACCCACCGCAGACGACACCTGCGTCGCACCGCTGGAGCTCGATGCAGATGCAGACGCCGCTGATCCCTTCAGCGAGCTCGACGAGCTCGAAGACGTCGATGTGCCCGACGAAGACGAGTCCAGAGTGGACGAAGACGCCGTCGTCGAGGACGATGAACTGATTGTGGAAGCTGATCCCGTCGTCATGGCGCTGGATCCCGCTGTGCTGGCTGCCGTTGAGGAGACTGCACTGGTCGCTTGTGATCCCGCGGCAGACGTTCCCGTCGTAGTGGCCGTTCCGGTAGCTCCGGTTCCTGACGATGCAGTGGAGGCACCCGCAGTTGACGCGCCCGTTGCTGGTAACGCTGCACCGGTACTTGACGACGCAGTAGATGCAGCAACAGAGGTTCCTGTGGCGGTGGTGGTAGCCGCGTTCTGAGCGGTGGTGCCGGCGATGGCGAGGGCGGCGATGACGAGGAACTGGAAGACCTTCATTGTAGTGTTGGGTGGGGTGGTGGACTGTTGCTTGGTGTTGTTGACCTTGATGGCAAGTTTGGAAATGAAAAACATGTTTGGTGGTGCGCTAGGCGAGAAGCTCGAGAGCTGGCCGAAATGAGGCTGAACCAGTTGTAAGCTTTTCGCAGAGATTCACTTACGTTTAATCAATCTGTTTTCGCTAGGATGCAATTTTGACCACAAAACGGCATGTTGAAGTGATTTTTGCTTGTCAGCAGGTAATTAATTCGGTGCCAGGTGGCTAGCGCGCTTCAAAGCGGTACATTAATGGCTTCAGTCAGAACAGCAGCCCAAACACAGCAGTCTTCAACATCCAGCGTAGCTTTGTTCGCACTGAAGCACTGCAACATGATAATCAGCCTCTCGGTCTCACAACTTCACTGCAGGTTCCGCTAGCGCGCGTTGGATCAGTGGCGCGACCTGCTTCCTGGACGCGCCCGTGTTAAGTTGGTTAAATCCAACCATCAGTCGGTCATGGTGCGAATCTGGCAGCTTCAGCGGTTCCAAGTGCAGCGATCCCTCTCTCTTGAAGAACTCCACGCAGTGCTTGGCATCATCCCGTTCTCCTGGTAGAAGAGCAGCTGGCGGTGGCGTTGGCCGTCGGACGTCATGAACATGGTCATCACCACCAGGAACGCGAGCTCATTCTTCTTGCAGTAGTCGGACAGTCTCTTGCGTAGATCAGCAGCGTTAGCTGACTTGAGCACGAAAGCCTCCAAGTCGATGAGCATCGCACTCATACCCACCTTCTTCGTCGCGAACGTGAACTCCTTGTAGTCCACTTGCAGACAGTTTTCGAGCGTGAACGCTGCCCAATGCACTGGGTTAAACTTCTCCGCCTGCAGCCACTTGAATAACTGCTCCTTGGTGGCAAACGCCATCTGCTCGAGCTTCTCCGCCGCCTTGACGTCTCTCGGCGTCACCTTCTTGGCGCTCGGGTCAAAGTTGACACTGTCCAGTGCGATCACCCCCAGCAGCATCGTCGACAACAGCTTGTGGACGTCATTTCTCTCCACGTCGTCCAGTCTTTCAGCCACCAACGTGCACGTGGACGCCACCAGCGCGTTGCCGTCCGCGAACGCCACGTCCCTCTCGGCGTCCAAGTGACGGCCCAGATCCGAGTGGTGGTCCACAATCTCCACCACCTGCAAGTCTGCAGTGACCGGGATCTTTTATTACTCAGTGCATTATGGTCCACCAACGTGACATTCACTCTGCTCTGAAGGGTCCACGGGAACTCGTCCACGAACACCAGCGCGTCCGTGTCGACTCCCAATTCCTGGAACAGCGCCGAGACGTCGCAGCGCAGCACTAACTCGGCCCTGTGAATGGGCAACACGGCCACGTGCAGCGTCTGCAGGTTCTTCTGGTGGAGCACATAGGCGTAGCTCAATGAGCTCACGATGGAGTCGGCGTCGGCTGCTTCGTTGCCTACGACCACGTGGACCGACGCAGGAGAAGCGAAGAGCGAGCGGCGTGTGGCCCGCAGGAACTCGTTGAAGGTGGCGACGCTGGAGCGACGAGCTGCGTCCGAGTCGACGCGCCACGGACGAAGGAAGCTCTGGACATGGCGAGTGTGCGGCAAAGGACGCGAGTGCGTAGCATCCAAAGTGTGGTCTGAAGCCATCTCGACACAACCGTCAACAAGGTATTTTAGACTTACTTTTACTATGAGAATAACCGCTCGTTAAGTGTGTGATGGATACCGTTCTTGTAGAGGATGCGCTTTAACTGTCGTGAGATGAAAGATGGTGTGCGACACTTAAAAGATTAATGGACCTGATATTTTGGACCGTGTTCCATTTTTTCGGGTCGTGACACCGGACCGCATAAATCCAAAGGCTGCGTGCAACTTGCTCGAGGTACGCGCCGTCGTCTTCATGTCCGTGTATCTCTCAATCTAGCGCGTTTCACTACGTGCAAACTACTCATAGTCTTCCACTGCGTCTCCTGTTTCCAAATATACTCGCGCCACAATCTAACTCCATCTCGTTATCTCGCAATTTGCTCTTCTCCCCAGGCACTGCCTCTACGAACATGCTGGACTCTGACGCCGCGTCAGGCGAAGGCCCCGAGGCTCTGAGCCTGGGCAACCGCCTACTATTGCTCCTCACTATGTTGCTGTTCCTGTCCCTGAGTGCCGTGTCCGGGCGCGTCCTGTATCGCCAGTACGCGGCCAAGCGCCAGCGTCTCCCAGCACGGCCTCAACCGCCAATAACGAGGCTCTAGGGCCCGTTCCAGTGGCTAAAACGCCGTTTTCTGCTGTGTCCCAGCCGCCATCAGCTCCTACAAACGTCGTGGGTGGCTCCGAGTCCGCTCTGATGGCGGAGGAGGGCGCGGCAGCAGCTTCTACAGGCTCCGAGATGCGTCAGAGACTCTTCCTGCTGCTGTTCGTGGCGTCCACACTGCGTGTGTGCTCGCTGGTCACGGAGGTGGCGACACTGGAGGCGGTGGCTGCTCTGCCGTCCAGCTCCATCTACTGCCGCCTCCTGACGCTGTTCCTGTGGCTACCGTCCATGCTCTTTATGTCCATGTATGGACTCGTGCTGCTCTTCTGGGCGCAGCTGTGCTACGCGTGCTGGGGCAAGGCCCACCCGTGGCCGAGACGAGTGTTCTTCCTGTTCAATGTGCTTCTCTACGTGGGCTTTGCACTGCTGTTCGCGCTGTCCAGCACGTCGGCGGGTTTTTGGAGAGGATGCGACCTGCTGCAGGGAGGGACGTACTTCGTGGGTCTATTTGCCATCCTGTACTACAGCATCCGACTCATCGACTTCTTCCGGAACCAGAGTCCCGACGAAGACTTCTTCTTTGACTTGTCGTCGGCGGCCATGGGCAATGGCAACGGCAACGCAAGACGCCAAGGAGCGCCGTCGTTCTCCGTCGCTGCTAGCTCGCCGAGACAACTTGTGCTGCGAAGGGTAAGCACCGCCAGTCATTATGAGGGAAAGGTGTTGGGTTGTTTGCTAACGTGACTAACAACCTCTGTGACGTGAACTTGATAAGATCACTGCTGTGTGCATCCTGCTATGTGTGTTGTTCGCGGTGAAGGCGGTGTACTTGATCGGCATGGGCACCGGCTACATGGAATCGGAGGAGTCGCAGTACCGTACCCCTGTAGGTGTCCACCACATTGCGTACGAGTTCACTATTCACTTCTCGACGGAGTTCGTCCCAAGCGCGCTGCTGCTGTTCTTCACGCGTCAGGACAAGAATTCATCGGCTCAGCGGCATCGCCTGCGCACGTCGTCCGCCACTTCAGCCTCCGCTTCCTTGTCTGGCGGTAGCTATGGCGTCAACAACCCACGCGATAAGCCTCCGACGCCGAACTATGCGTACGGACCTATCCGTGGAGGCAGTCACGGTATCGCTCCGGGTCCTTACCAGGAAGACGCCGTCCCAATGCTGTCTGGATATCAATATCAGGTACGCACATCTAGACGACGTACAAACTGGTGGATTGTTGGTTCTAATTTGTATGCGACTGTATCACTAGGCAACACAACGTGTGTACGGGTCGACCAGCTCCACGTCGACCACGACAGCAAATTTGCGTTCCAGCAACAGCAGCGGGGCCTTCATTCTTGATAGCATCAGCGGAAGTGCATTTGGCAGCGCAGGCCCAAACACCGGCTCGAACGCAAAGATGGCGTACCATTGAAATACTTCGAAGTATAATACAGCGCGAATGGTAATTTCGTGTTAGACGTTGAGGAGGTTATTGCGCTCGTGCTCGATGTTGAGACCTCAAGAACACGCTCATAGAGCCAGGATATTCAGCAACACGATAGCGACAACTGCCGTCATGACACCAAACTGGTCGAGCTTGAGAACACCATTCCCTGCATCACCAGAAGCCGAAGACCCATCAGAAACGTCAGTTGCTTCAGTTGCAGACGGTGATCTAACCCCAGGACCGTTAGTTGTCGTACCTCCATCAGACGATGGCACGCCGCCATCCCCAGTGTACCTCCCAGCTGCGGACACACTGTTGTCGTTGGTCATGTCCACGCCTACCGAGATCCACGATAGCAGACCATCCTCAATGCTGTCGCCTAGCAGTGCGTACTGAACGAACGGGTCGAAGTCGTTCTCTGCAGAATCCAATGCGATGGAGTCGTCTTCGTTGGTCGTGAATGAGTTCACGTTGCCTGCGTACGTGCCAGTTGCCTGCACGTCCGTGATCAAAGACTGGTCAAAGAAGATCTGGCCGACGTGCGATACCCGCCCACCAGAATACGTGCCGTTAGCCAGCACTGTGCCGCCCGAGTTTGTCATGATGTGGATATGAGTCGCGCGGCCAGCGTACCAACCTGGGAACTTGGTCGTGAAGGAGACGAACCCGTCCGTGTCGGTGGGCGACAGGCCGCGATGGAAAGTAGTGTCGACATTGGTAGCATCATCTTCATTCCCGTTGGTCCCTGCAACAACTCCGAGTATACTCCAGTGGCGTTGGCGTGCCAGAAGTCGACGTACAGCTCATTCACCGGGGAACAAGTGCTCACGTCAACGAACTGCATATCCATATACAGATCGATGCCCGGTTGGTCTTCACGAATATCCGTTCGGATGAGCTCTCCAGCTACGTAGTACGGACCTTCGGTGGACTCCGGTGCCAGGAAACATGTCGGTTCGCCATTGAAGAGCTCACTTGAGCTCGTGTTGGATGAGAGATTCGTGCGGCTGGATTCGTGGTTGGTGGCCAGTGCCGTAGTAGCATCAAGACGTCGGCGATCCGCGTGGATACTCTTGAGCATGGCTAGACGTCGAGTGATTGCCTTCTCTTTCAGTTCTCGACCAGCGTCCGAGTGGATGCAATTCTTCATCAAGCGTCGACCATTTTCCACGAACAACTTGCGTGAGGTCCGCTGGTCCATGGTCAATTCGGCGCCAGAGTGACCAACGACGAAGTCGGACAGTACCAAAACTGCAGCACTCGCGAGTACAAACCAGCGGGTGAAACGAGCCATGGTCAGGACAAAGTTGATCAGCGATCGGCTTGAACTTGCGAGGCGCGAAACTAATCGAGAAATGGAAGCTGACAAGCTGGGTTTTGGTGGTCCAAATCGCAAGCGGTGATCTAGTGTAGGCAGTTGCATGTCATGGCCCCATGAACAGGAGCAACACTATCAGTTGAATAACGTAAACATGAAGAGTCCAACGTGTTTCGAAGCAAACGCACAGAATCTGCCGGACACTGCTCAGTGCAAAGCTGACCCCGTCAACCTTGCCATGGATACCGGTACCGGTAATCAACTGTCACATTTTGATCTCGTTGTTGAAGTGGGAATGAACAACATCAAAAGGACAGTTGTTGATTAACTTTAATAGTAGCAACACAGAGCTACATATCTTTCTCTCGGATTTATCAGATTCAACTGGATTGCCGCCACGCTACTTGGTCGTGTGACGACCCGGCGTCGTTAAGATACGCGTCCGCGCTGCCTGCACTCGCAGACGACAGTTTAACACTCTTTGCTGTTTTCTGTGTGGCGTCTTTATCGGGACGACGGGCGTGTGCGTCACTGCTTCCGTGACCGTGGTTGTGAGCCGTACCCTTGGTGATATCCACGCGAGGAGGTTTGCCATCGTTGCCCATATCATCGAAATTGTGGTACTGGTGATCGGAGCCACAGGGCTTACTGTTCTCCTTACCAGGGTGCTTGTCGCCAGTATGGCCTCCAGCGTCATGGTGACCTGCCATCGATGATGACCCAGAGGAATTGTGGTGACGGTCACGGTCGTGGTCTCCGTTGTTGGACGGAGGGTGGTGGGCCCCGTCCTTTGACGGATCGTGCAACATTAGTACCCCCTCCTTGAACGACATGGTGAGCGTCGGCAGCGCTTGAGAGGACCAATATGGCGGCAGCAGCGACAAGGATGGATGCAGGCTTCACCATGATGTAGTGATGAGGTAGTTTGATTTGTCGGTTTGGTCAGAGCAAGGAAAAATGAGAAGTGGACAAGTTGCTAGCACGAACAGCACACGTCGGTTACAGCTTGTCAAACCGCGTTGTGGGGGTGGTGTCGTACTGAGACCACAGCACCAGCCAATACAGTGATGGACCAGCAGTATACCTTCAGAACCTGCACGTGGTGCGCACGATAAAGAGTGGGTGGGCCCTTGAACGAAGAACGAGGCAGCGCGTGACATCCATTTTTGAAGCTGGGTGGTTTAGCGGGCTTACCAGGTGAGACTGCTTGCTCGGGATCGAACCAATCTGGACCGGATACCCACCCAGCACCTCGGCTGCCGACAGGGCATAACTCTCCAAGCAGCCATGATTGCGCATGCATAGCGGTTGTTACCACAAGGGGATGCTTCTCTCCGTAACGTTGAATGCAGTAAGTGACAAGGACCCCGAGGGGTATTTGTTGCGGTGTAAGTCGTTGGTCCGGTGACCGAAAAGAGCAGAGCCGTCGAAAGATGGCGATTTCAAAAGATAATAGTAGTGGTGAAAACTAACCGTGGTTAATTCGTATGGATTTAATGCTTGGGTAGTTTGAGGAAGAGGTCACGCGGGAAGCGACCATCGTGTCCGCTATAGTGGGGTCAATTCCAATCGAGTCGAGCTTTTGGGCTTCCTCTTTACTGCTCTTTGCCTCCAGTACGAGGGACTTCGTTGCTCCCAGTACCAGCATCGTGACTATGGTAGTGTGAGCCGCTACCGTGATGGTGCGGGGCGTGACCATCATGAGCGCGTGGTGATAGCGGAGTTCGGTCGTCGGGTTTGTCGTGCTCGAGGGCCCTGCGGTGCTTCTTGTCGAGTTGGTCACGGTCCGCAAACGGCGTCACCTCATGGGTTCCTGCATCCGGTGGAGATGTCTAGACTCCTCTGTCTTGCCAGCGACCAGATCCACCATGGGTAGTGTCTGGAGGTCCACCAAGACTGTCTGCATTTGGCGACGGAGGACGATGCTGTCCTCGGAATCTACCGACACGGTCTGCATCAGTCGACGAAGAGAAGTCGTGCGGTGGGGAACATCGCCCTCGCCCCCTGCTGAACCGAAGCCCAAGCCACTGCCGCTCGGCTCTCCTTGCCGCTGGAACGGTCGACGCGGGGCGAGCGGCGAGTCCGTCTGGGAGGACCCGGTATCGGCGAGGACAGCGGCTGCAACCAGGACGGCAGCGATCGTGACCATGGTGGCGGCGTCGAATCAAGTCTTTTCTCAAGCTGGGTTGTCGTGTTCAATCCGGGCTAGATTGGGCTGAGCTGGCGGGTTGGTTGGTTGTTGGCTTGGTGGTGACAAGGTGACAAGCGCTGCCGGCAGACTTGATGTTGCTTCGAGGCGTGCTGGGGATCGCTCAAATCGAAGTGTGAGGTGATGAAAGCGAGCGCCAGTGTCTGTTTCAATTGAGTTCGCATTGGGCCTCATCGATGGTGAGGTTTGTGTCGCACCAGCGCAGGGTGTTGATCAGAGTCGACATTCGGATAGCCTTGGAATGCTGCAACGTCGAGCTGTCGGTTTCGATATAGTCAACAGACTCGACAAGAGTGGATGGATATGCCGTGGGTGTGATTCGGCGGGAAGTTTGGTTTGGGACGTTGGGTCTGTCCACGAGTTCTGTGCCGGTGTCGATGCGGTTGGCAAGTTAGTTTGTTTGAGTCCAACACGCTTATTATAGCAGCGATACCAGAGCGATATGCGTGACAGCGTCGTGAAAGTTTAGTTTCATGGTTGCCGATCGAGAAGTTGTGGCGGCGGTGATGGAGTGCGGTGTTCAAAGTAGAATGCGCCGAGAGGTGCAAAGATTGTGATGTTGAAGTGGTTTGTCCAATGGCACGGTCAACGGTTACTGCTGCTGCGCACGCGGTTTTAAGCAAGGAGTTTGGCTAAAGAAAGCAAAGAAAAAGCAAACCAAGACCGTACTTTTACAGGATCATTTCTATAGTACCTTCTATTCTACTTTCTTTCAAAAGTAGACAATTTCAATAACTTTGATGATCGTATTCGACTTCATTCATTGACTCGGGATGTCGGTGGTTGCAGTGCTGGGTTCTCTTTGGACTCGGCCTCCTCCCTTGATGAACGTCCGCTGTCGCTATTCCAAGGCAGCGTGAGTGAGTGGGTGATATGAGAGTTACTGCAAACCATTTTCAATTCTCTTTCCATTTAGTTACATTACGGTACCACTCGACACCAACTTCTACTTACCGATACATCGAATCGACCTTTTCTCTTCGTTATTTTCGCCGTGTCATCACTGGTCTGGTCCTAACCTGACGTCGCGGATACTTTACTTTGAGCTGTTGACGATGAATGAGCAGAAACATGTCCTTACAACACCAAACACACGATTCACACTGCAACCCCTACTGTCAAAACTACTGGCAAAACTAGTAACATATTTTAGAGTCATCATTTAGCGGGAATGAAAAAACTAAGGACACGTTTGATGTAAGTGACTGATTGTTGATACAGCGACATAGAGCTACATATCTTTCTCTTGGATTTCTCAGATTCAACTGGATTGCCGTCACGCTACTTGGTCGTGTGTGACGACCCGGCGTCGTTAAGATACGCGTCCGCGCTGCCTGCACTCGCAGACGACAGTTTAACACTCTTTGCT
>JAAKBF010000297.1:0-56013 GCA_012656075.1 Phytophthora hibernalis | reverse complement strand
AAAAGCAAACGATGGTCAACTTCGACGTAGAACTAGTTTGTTTTAGTAGTAGCCCACGGCAAAATACGTAGGGCAGAGATGCGTAAGGTACAGTAGCTTGCTCTGTCATATACAATCGCTACCCACTTGACTTGAGGTCGGCCGTCTTCACGGACATCTCTCTGGCTTTAATAGTGTACATGTAATACATGCTCTTGTCGATATGACTGAGTGCAAGCAGTACCTTGCTGAAGGTTCGGTGAAGGTCAATGTGCACTAGCAGCCAACTTAATACCTCTGTTGTCTAATATCCTGGTGTACTTAATCACTTATCGATCCACCGACTCGGTATTCAGGCTTAACTATGGCGCTTAATTAATACTTGTCAAATTAATGCTCGATGGGGATTTTTCAATACATTTGTTAATGAAAAGCATCCACTATCATACTTGTTCAGCGCCAAATATTGCATACTAAAAGGCTTCGGGTCGATGTCCGCGCACACGCCGCTCCCTGCTCCTCACGTTGCTGTTTCCTCAGCCGCTCCTGCGGCGCGTTTATTAGCAGCCGTGCATTATATCCTGTGTTGTAGATATTAGCAATGGTCTTTATCGACTGGGTTCATCTATAGTGATACCTTGACACATTTTAAACCCCGTTACAGTAGGTACTGGCCATAAGGATCCCGTATAGCCTGTGTAGTACAGACAACGACGGTGAAATCCGTACCCTCACTGAACTGTATCCGCCATACAAAAGTAAACGGGGCATCTCGACAAAAAAATCCGTACCCATCAGTGATTCGCTATTTGTGATTGGTGAAAAAAACATTTTTTATCCTATACTTGGACTTCAGGATATCTTGGAATTGCCTTTTCAAAGCTACGCACAACACAGTGCTCTGTGATGCCTTCCCATGCTGTAATGGTGCGCTTGATCGCGCCAAGTCTCTTTGCTGCGCGGTGCGTGTACCATTAATATTTTCTGATAGCCATACGCCTGTCAGCTTCTTCTTGAGTGGACCCATAACTCCAACATCAAGAGGCTGACAGACAGACGTGCTGTTTGGCGGAACAGGGCACACTAGTGCTGAGGTAGCCTCCGCTACCACATTCTGTCCTCCTTCCGATACATGGGAATCGAAGTTATCGAGAAGGAGGACAGAGGGAGAATCTATTTCAAATTTAAGCAAACTTTCAATATAAAACTCCCAAACAGTTGCGTCCATCCAGCCATGTTCTTGGACTGTATAAACATGTCCATCTGGATATGTTGGCAACTCATTTGTCTCCACAGTGCCGCCAGGTATTCCTCGCAGAATGAAGAGTATTGGCAGTTTTTTCCTAAATCAAATAACGTTACTTAGTTTCAGTATACAGTAAATTAAATGTAAAATAAATGAACGTACCGTCAGCCCGAATGGTGAGCACAGCTGTGAGTCTTCCGGAATTCTTCTGCATATGCTTGACTTTTGCTGATCCACGCCTCCCTTGAGGGCCCATATTTTGTGGGGTGGAGTGTCGAAATAAATGGCCGTTTCGTCGACGTTGTAGATAGCACTATCCGGAAAATGGCTGTATTCGCTCCAAAACTTGATTGCAAATTCTAAATGCGTCTGCTGTAGTACAGCTTCGTTTTTCTTCGAATGTTGTGGCTGCGTTGAAAACCCATGCCTAAACACCATATTATAAAAAAACAAAATGTTGAAATATCAAAAGATAAGTTAATAATATACTTTTCAAAACAAGTAGCTCAATATTAGAAAAGATAGTTTTCTTACCGGCTTGCAAACCTCTGGTACAAGCGCATCAATGCGTTTACACGCCTTTCGTCACTTGACTTCGTCGCTAAATACGCCTCTAGCCAAGTGGGATGCTCTTGTTTTATATATTCAATCATATTTCCTGTACACAAATACTTTACAAAAGAAGTCAATTGAATTTGCAAACATTCAGACCATAATGTTTGCAGTACCTCTTCTTCGCGACGCAGATCCTTCATGTAGGTCACCATGTCGTGTCCGAATGTTATGATGCCCTTAGCCCCCTGTCCTTTTAGCGTCTTGCTTGTCTGTGCCCCCTTGAAGCTGAATAATTCCTGCTCTTGTCTCCGCCAATCATGCAACGTAGATAACGGGATACCGAGCTTTCGAGCCGTTGGCTTGCAGCCAGTACGACTGATGCTGTCTAAAGCTTCACGCTTTTGCTTGACGGAGTAAGATGCTTGGGGAGCCATGGCGGCTCCTACACAAAGGGAAATGCAAAGGGTGAGGGAGATAACTCCGTGCGGACCAGTAATTTTCTACACACTGATTGGATAAATATGTTTAAAATTTGCTGCCTCGTTTTGTTTTTTACTTGCCTTGGTCCGTCCCACTGCAGGGGTGCGGATTTTTATGGGGGTACGGATTTCACCGTCGTTGTCTGTATCCGACACCCTTCTGACTTTTGGGTTCGGCCCCTTAAAAATGATAATTCACAATCCCTGTGGAAAAGCAGACGTTTTGCTCAAAACCACCGAAATCGCACTCGCGAATGCTGCCATAAGATTCAGGAGGGGGTTACCCAGAGAACCCTCCCAGCGCGGGGAACGATTCGAACAAAGTCCAACACTTGCATTAGACGCTTACTTCTCCTCTAGTCATCATATCTACTACGTCTTCTTCATCAGCGACCTCACCAACATCAGGATCAAGGAGCTGCAAACGCTCTAGTTCCTCAGCAAGAGCATTGGACGAGGCCTCGAACATTGGGTCGACAGGTGGCACGGCAAGTATGCCGTTAAACCCGTTCGAGATCGTCGAAGCGGACAGCCCCTCCCACGCACTGGCAACCCAGTCAACCACGTCATTCCTGGACGGCGCCTTGACCTTGCTGCTCTCCCTCCCAGCCAGCTTGGTCATCAGCCAGCTTACCCAGCGCTGGCGCAGACGCTGCTTTAGCGGGCGGTTCCAAGCAATGTCCGCCGGCTGGCAGACGCCTGTGTGCGTCCAGCAAGTGGATGTTGAGGTCGTGAGCGCGGGTGCGCACCTCCGGCGTCCAATGTGCAGAGAAGTCGTCGAGGAGTAGAAAGACAGGCTGTTCTGGATGCTGACGTCCACCGAAATGATACGCCAGCCAAATGAGAGTCAGCGACGTGTTCCACCAACCCGTGCTATTAACGTAGATCTGGACGCCATGTCTGTCCTGGAGGATCTCGATCTGCTTCCAAAGATACTTGCCGAAGCCGTGTCTCAGCTCCACGTTATCGGCTTGCGTCGCCGCGACCTTGGATGGGCGGCCCTTCAGTATCAAAAACGGCGTCCGCTTCTCGCCGAAAGAGGACCCAAGCAACATGCACGTCATCCTCTCCTTGTCCTTGCCACATGTACGAACCCTCACCGTACGTGCTCCGCGCTTGTTGAGCGTCGTGCGCGGCACGTACTCGAAGACAACGGGCGTTTGGTCGGCGTTGTAGGCGACATCAACACCTAGGAGGTGCATGACTGCGCGCATCCTGGTATTAAAAGCAAGAACAGCAGCCTCGCCGTCTACGGGACTCTTCTGTCCTTGGCGCGTACGCGCACGGAACCGCAGCGCATGGCGGCGCACGAATCCAGCCCGCCAAGCCCATGTGCCGGTGAAAACGCCGCGCGGTATACCAGCTGCTGCCGCATACTCCTGGGCCTTGAGCTGGAGCATAAGAGCCGAAACTGGCGCCCCATCGGCGCGGTAGGCGTTGACCCAGCGAAGAAGCTGAGACTCCGTCTCAGACGACAGCACAGTGGCACTTCCTGCAGGTCTGAGCTTGCGCTGCACGCTGGACGAGCTGCTCTTCCCGGCCTTCTCGATGGTATCGCGGCGTTTCTGCCACAGGTAGATGCTCTTGCGCTTAGTCTCAAGCGAGGTGCCTTTGGCCTCAGGGTAGAACTTGGCGAGTGCAGAGGACACTCCGTCAGAATCAGAATGGTGAATGACATGGAGTCGAAACTCATTCGTCGGCGTAAAGCGCTTGTACTGCCGAGCGCGGCGGCCTCCATCTTTACTTGCTCGTGCGCGGCCTATGAAGAGTTGGGAAGTGACTGCGCTTTAGTGGTCTGGTGCCTAACTTTTATCGATCCTTGGCCACCAATTTTGGAGCTGTCGGAAATGACAACGATCCGGTGGTGTCCAAATTGCAGTCATCTGATTGGCTAATACGGCTTGTCGGATATAACATTCTATCGGATACTACACAGGTTATACGGTAGCACATCCCATCAATCCGTGATTATTTTGGCCAATCGTGCGAGTTGTGCTTTTCAGTGGATATAGTCTGTAATTTTTGGTGACGATCCGAGCAATATTGAAAGACTTTTAATACAAGGGTCTGGGCCTTGGTCAAAAGGATATCACAGTGTAAATGACTTGGTTTCAGTATGGATGACTAAAGGGCTACATTATCGGGAAGCGCTTCCATAGTCACCTTGCATCTTGCAGCGACGGCCGACGACACCACGCGCGCCTTAGGGCTTCCGGTGCCGCATACTGGGCTCGAGAGAGTGCTATAGCTGGACAGGGATCGGGTGCAAGTTGAAAAACCACCGCAGTAACGTGCTCGAGGGCTGCCTTCGATACGAGACTCGCCTTCCTACTGGAATCCTACGGTAATACTATAGTAAACACGGGGACTATTTAGCTTGCAAGATGTATGCAGGTGGCAGGCAGTATTTGATGAAGGAGGACCTAATTCGAGCGAGCAAGCTCCTATGGAGGCATACGCCAGCGAAATATCTTGAGAAAATCGTTTTGTCGATGAAGAAGAGATGCATCGAGGTAATAAAGGTTGCCGTACCGGCACTAAAGTTGCCCTTTTCATGTTCAACTTCGTCAATACTGAAACCAAGTCATTTCCACTGTGCTATCCTTTTGACCATACGCGTGGAAGAGGAAGTTTATACGGCGAGAAGCGTCAGCGCACAGTGCTGCGATAAACTCGGGCCAATCCAGTGCCCCAGAGCTGTCAGAGTCCAGAACGTCGAAGGCACGGTCAACGAAGAACTGGTCTTCCACCGACAACTGAGGTACGCCGTGGCGTAGTGTCTCCTTGTCGACACCATGAGAGTTCTTCGCCATGGAGCAAGGCGCTTTATGGCGATCCCACCGCGCGAACAATCAGCTCGTGAATAGCCCGTCGCAGTCATCAGTGCAGCTAGATCCAGTTCCTGGAGAAACCCGTGCTGCTCCGCCACAGACAGCATCGTCGAAGTTGGTTCCGTTCGTGGGCGTTGCGGTGGTCGAGACTTCGGTTTGTGGTGTTGCTTCTGCCGAGACCGGGGACAGATTTTGCCTGGTGGTGGGAATGCAGTGAACGTACTAGGCGTTTGCCTCAAGTCATCACCTTTGCTTATGGGTGCGAACATAAGCTTCCGATGGGCATGTGCGATTCGAGAGCGAAGACCAACAAGTTCGGTGCTCTTTTTCTCTACAGGCGATGGCCGACGATCATCGCTGTCCTTCGTAGTATTTTGAGTGGTTTTGGAGGGTCCAAGTCGCTGGAGGTGAAGCTGCTCCGTGTGCATGTTGTAAGCGGAGCTGATGGATAACTGTGAAAGGTTCCGCTCAGTCATTGGCTTTGATCGGAACGGCGAGAACTCTCTCAAACACGACAAGTCCAGCAGTGTTCGATTGCGCAGGGTTCTGCAGCAGATTCACTCGTCGTGAAATCGGAGGTGCCGTTAACTGCTTCGGATGGCATTGTGAAAGCATTCGCGAGGCCGCGTCGACGACGTGAAGTCTTAGGAGTTGGTCCATTCCGGCAGTGCTGTAAATATGAATCGCTCCCAGTACGATGCCACAGCTCGTACTTGCGGTTGCTGATATCCATGCGCAAATCGTGGCTTCGGCGGGTGCGATCGCTCTTCCATTGTGGTGCTGACGTGTCCAAACAACGGCGACAGTGATGGGGGATTCCATTCGCAGTGCAATGACTATGACGTTTCCTTGCGAATCGAGCGTCCACGATTGTTGTGAGCTCTTCACGTGATGTCAAAAGGTAACTCATGTAGCCATCAAAAAGTCTTTGGTGGAGTTCGCGACGACATGTATTAGTGCTAACCTGTATTCCAAACGGTGTGATTTTCGGTGATGACGATCGTCCTATCGACCATGGGGTGCGAGTTCGTTTGAAACAATTGTGTCCCCTAAACTTAGCGCAAGTGCCTTCGCAAATTCCTAGACGAGTGCATATGCACCTCGTTGCCATTGGGCCCCAACAAAACCTGTGATCCCTCTTCAACTTGATGCTGTTGTTGATTCACAGTGCGCAATGACAAGAACCATCGGCTCTGCCATCGAAATGTTGCTCGATGTGTCCAGTGAACCTCGACCAAAATTTGGCCGCGGCGTTCGCGTTCGTCGCGAGGACCACGACGGCCGAACGTGCGGATTCACTTCACTCGACTCGCTCGGGACTCAGTCCGTGGATCGACTCGGACACTCCAGAATCCGCGCACACCACCACTTCATCGCGCGGAGCGACGTGAGACCTCGTTATGAGCGACGAATTTAATGTCCCCGGTCGGAATTTCTCGGCCGGTCGCGATCACATGTGGACGGCATTGGAAATGCCTGATGGTGTAAACTACACCGTCAAGGAATCCGACGGTCGCGCGGGGTCTTTCAGATCAAAATCATGGAAGAGGAGAACATCACGTACACGGTATGGAGCACGTACGCGGACCCGAGACGCACAGTATGTACTAGCAGGCAGGTATGCTCCAATCCTGGAACAAGTGTTGCTACCAGGGGAGAGAATGGAAGCTTTGGTTAACTAACAGCCACGACAAGCTCCAGTATCCCGTACATGGGCAATCTCACTTCAAACGCCGCATCTTATCCGCATGTGAAACCCACCAGCACGTGGGCGTGCCTCAAGCGTGGGGTGAATCATGTTGTTGCTTTCCAGTCTTAATCGACCGCGACTCCCCAACTTTCATCATCTTGTTGACGTCAGAGTGAGTTCTACCTACTGCTACAACTGCCGGCAGCAACAGTCAACACCAGTGACACACACCACCAGCGACGCAATTCATATACCGGTATGCCGCGTCAAAGATATACATATGGTATGACTGTATCATCATCGGAAAAGGGAGCGGGATCACTATCAACGTCGACGAAACTCGGACGGTGGCGCTCCTGAAGAAGGCGATCAAGGAAAAGAAGACAATCAGTTTGAATGGCACGGATAAGCTGCACCTCTTCCTGGTCAAGAAACAACGTGTGGCTGCGAGATCTGCTGCGCTCGAGCTGAAGGAGGGTCGGACATGCTCGCGAGCTTTGGATGTCTATTCGTGCCCACACTACTGTGAGTGACCGGTGTGGCATATGAAGGGACCAGCTGCGGTTGTACAGGTACCATGTCGCCATTGTCGTATTCAGTTGCACTCGACGAGGTACAAGGCCTCCGAAAGGATGGGCTGCAACGACACCAAGGTTAGCGTCGCTGCATTTCGGGACTGGAGCCCGCGGGACCAAACAACCCATTGTGATCTTAAACGCAACTTCGATTTGCACTACAATCCTACTTGGTGACAGAGTTCTTGTTTAATCGCTTTCACGCGATCCTGTTCCTCCATCACTCCAACACTCATCCTCCCATGATTCGATTCACCTCGTCACATTTTCCATCTCATCGTCAAACTGAACAATATCCATGATGAAAGAGGGATTCCTCAGCAACCTCGTCAGACAGCTGACATCGATGCGCTTGACTTGTCTCAATAGCGGAGACTGCAAAATTCCAAAGTACTTGTCCTTTTCTCCTTGAGGAATATCCTCCTCTGGCAGATAAAAGATGTTGAAATCATCGAACGATCCAGAAAATTTTACGTGAACAATTTCAACAGTAGGGCAGGTTTCCACTCGATAAACGTTGTCGAACTTGTACGCAGCTGGAACAAAGTTCACGACGAGCATACGTTGAACGCCGAACTGTCTTTTGTATCCATTTGCTTGTGCCGCCGCCACGTTAATTTCACTTTTTCAAGTAATTGGTTTACCTTCAGCTCGTACGCGCGAGCTTGTCTCCGTTGATGATAAGAATGTCTGCTCTGGTTTTGATATCTGCGGTTCTAACTTCAGGAAAAACCTGTTTCGTTCGGTGTGTCTTCTTGAGAATATCACGAATCGCTGCATACACTTCGAAATGAAAAACGGCTTCGCTTGGAGAACTGCGATTCTGTACGAGCAAATGTGCAATGGTGTTCGGGTCCACATAGGCGAGTGCAGCACATAAGAGCTGGACAGGATCCTCAGCAGCCACAGCTTTACAAATTTCTCGAGCAGGAAGCGCTTCAAGGCACACTCGCTTCATCATCGGGAGACGATGACCAGCATAAATTTAACCCTGCTCTGCCCGATGTCAACTCGCCGCTCGGACACAACTCCCATTCGCAGTAAGAGATGAGCATTTGTGTTCCTGGCCGTTAAATCCTCATTATTTCCAAGTATTTGTTTGAGTAACCACCACTCTTCGTCGTTCAACTTCTGTAAATCTTGTTGAATACGAGCATAGGTGCGATTGAACATCTGCAAGTAAGCGTAATAGGGATCCCTGAAGAACTACTCCCTGACCCAGCTCAAGCTCCCATTTTTGTTCATCGATCGTGAATCTAACAAGTGACCCCAACACACCGGGGCACCACCAGAGAACATCTTGATCCCCTCCTGAAGCGATAATGGAAATCGATAAAGTTCCTTGAACAGGCTGAAAAACATGGCCATCTGGGATTGTGTAAATGGCTCGACCTTAATCAACTGAGACACGTTGAAAGGGCTTGAAGATCCCCGAAATACCTGGTAGGTATTCACCAAGTCGTAGTTTCCAACCCCAAGAAATCCCAGAAAGAACTTGTCCGATTGTGCTTTCCACATTCGAATAACTTGCAGAAATGTGGACAACAAATCAGGGTTGGAGAACAGACAATCCATTTCATCCAGGATCAGACAGACCTTCTTGTTCCCGTTACCTGCGCACCTTGCAACTAAAGTCATCAAAGAATTGAAATCGCGGCAATCGCTTTCATTGTCGACCAATATCCCCAAGTGATTCCAGAATTTGGTCTCGTCGGCCGCAAACACCGCACCCAGCTCGAAATACA
Organism: Phytophthora hibernalis; assembly: GCA_012656075.1. Lineage (NCBI taxonomy): Eukaryota > Oomycota > Peronosporomycetes > Peronosporales > Peronosporaceae > Phytophthora > Phytophthora hibernalis. Next base: position 46,913 of record JAAKBF010000297.1, on the reverse strand, counting down.
CGCAAATGATGTCCGAGCGGCTAGTAAGCTGCCATTCCTGGATGCCATTTGCAATTGTGGTTTTCCCAAATTGACGCGGACCATACAACAGATAGAGTGAGCAGTCGCTGCTAGAGAAGCCTTCTTTAATCCGTTGAAAGGCAGGGATAGTGCTCAAAGGGACGGAGAAGTCACTTTCGGTCACTGGCCCAGTGAATGCAACGTATTTCTGGAATTTCGGTCTCTTGGGGAATGGTTGATCTTGTTGAGCGACGCTCATCAACGCAGATCGTTGACCAAGAACACTGGTATGCGACTCCCACAACCCCTCCAGTACTTGTCCTTGCTCCAGAACTACCACCAGCACGTGAATCTGGTCGGTGGATGGCTGCTCCATACCCGTCAATACTTTCTGAAGGCCGGACTCCCCTGTAGCTCTTCGTCTTCATTCGTTAGCGCTTTGACGGTAGCCGTTTTCCTGCCCTTCTTCAGCTCCTTCACGTCCTCACTCTCAGTCTTCAGCCACTCGGTTCCCTACTTCGCCAGGAAGAGCTGCAGGTTCTTCGCAGGAATGGTGATGTCCTCGCTCTCGTCCTTGATCGCCTTCTTCAGGTCTCCCACCGACTCCCCCACTTCGATGTCCACAGGAAACGCACTCCCAGTCGCTCCAACGACAGCACAAAAGAGCTGGACCATCTTTTCTGGAATGAGAAGGAAAAAATTGTAATCGTACTTAAGCGATGAATGGTGTGGTCACATATACTTTTTAATCGAAGAACTGTGTCTATTACATGTATTGTGCTTTGCAGTTTTTGGCACTTATAATAGCAACGCGATTTGTGTGCCTCATGAGAAGTACAAATAGTACACCAATACGAATAAAGATAATCCTTGCACGAGTTATATTACTGATCTTAATAGAAATCCTAGGTAAGAAAGACAGATCGTGGCCAATGAATACGAGATCGGCTGGCTTTGGCACTATTCAAAAGTGTCATTTTCCGTTTAAGTCTTGCAGCATGACGTACTCAAAGGACCTACGCTGGCGCGCAGTCGTGCTGTTTTTCGTCTACAACATCGAGATGTTGCAGAATGCACATGTCCTCGGTGCATCGGTACGCTCCATCAAGCGTTGGAATCGCTTTGTTCAAAAGTTCGGCATGGTAACCGGCGCCCAACGCGAGAAGCGGGCATCGCGCTGGCCAGCATCGGTCTGTGCGTTCGTGATCAAGTACGTGGAGGACCACCCGTGCTTTTATCTCCAAGAGCTCCAAGATACACTTCGTAACAAGTTTGGAAATATCAAGACGTCAACATCTACCATTTGCAGAGCCCTTCGGTTTGATATGGGGCAGTCCAGGAAAGTGCTGACGCGGCGTGCGCGGGAGGCTACAGCAGATCAGGTTCAAGACTATATCGACAAGCTGAAGCCTTTCTACTCCATGCCCGAGCAAATGATTTTCTTAGACGAAACCGCCAAGGATAGTAGAGATGGTGTGCGTCGATACGCATGGTCGAAGCGAAACACGCCTGCAATCGTCACGCTTCCTTTTGTACGCGGTGAGCGGGTCTCCGTTCTGGCGGCGATGTCAACGGACGGCTTTTATCGTGGGGTGCACAACAGGAACATTTACGCGGCATGTATTTTACCAGACCTTCCACGACAAAATTTTGCCGTTCCTGAATCCGTGGCCACTTCCTCGCTCTATCCTTGTACTGGATAATGCAAAAATCCATATGTACAAGGAATTAGAGGAAGCGGTGCACAGTGTTGGTGCTTTAATTTTCTTTCTGCCACCATATTGCCCCCAACTCAATCCGATTGAAGTCGGGTTTTCACTGCTGAAGCGTTGGATCCAAAAGAATGCAAACACGGCGTTCGGATTCGCTCCAGAGGAGATGTTAGACTTGGCGATGTACGCTTGTACGCGCACGAAAGATGGAACACGTGGTATTTATAAGCATTGCGGGTATGCTCTCGACTCGTTGGCAATAGATATTAATGTAGCGACCTCCACTCCAACTAATTAATACTATAACTGATGGTCTTCATCTTCCATATTTTGAGCTGGTAGATTAACAGGTATGTCGGAGTTGTGTGGGCGCCTAAGATCGCAGTCAGGTAAACCGAGAATGTCTCGGAGATCATCTAGCGAAACCGAAATATTTACCTCACTTTCGTTGATGAGTATTCTCACGGTTCTAAACCGACGATCCAGCCGTCGATGCTCTGCTTGCTGCTCGTGCGCCATCTCACAGCGAGCTTCGTCAGCACTGCAGAGTTGTCGATATGTTGCATGCTCCGAGATTGTAGGCTGGGTTCCATCTGGCTCACGCGCATGTTGTGTTGCAAAGTAGCGTAGAGCCAAACTGTTCGGCGCTAGCGGAGATTGGTTAGTATCAGCTAAGTGCTGTACAATCCGAGTCGATGCTTCATTAACCCGTGCAACTGTTGCCCGTCGAATTGAGTTGTGGATCTATCAATAATGCAAAAGCGTAACATTAGTATAAATCCACAGCTCCGATAAATATGACAGCAGTACCTTCACAGCGTACACGAAAACCATTAGACTGAAATCTGCCAGCGAGACGTTTCTACGCTGAGCATTCCGCCAGGATTGCATAACTTGGGCAGCGAATGATTCAGCAGTGAGCTTGATGAACTCCCTTTGTTTCGTGTTGGTACCTGGTTTGAGGTAAATATCCTTCTCGGACCACGAAATTCCTTCTTGAGCACTTACGATCGCGTCCACTTTTGCATGTAAGACGGCGTAGCCTTCTGTAGATTGCAAACTCACTGAATGTGGCTGCTTGTGGACTGCTCGGACGTCATGTAATGCCTCGCCCAATTTGATGGTCAGCGTTACTTTGACCTCTTCGTCCCCAAAAATGTGTTGCACTGTGTTGGCGCGTGAGGTAGATTCGCTCTCCATCAGGTATAATCCCGAGTGGATCTACAATGGTCTTCACTCGCTCAAGTATCATAAGATCAAATCGACAAATTTATGTTTAGCTCAATCTCATTCCAGATTTATTTTTCAACTTACCGTTGGTAGTCCGCTTTGCAACCTCGCGTCTTGTTCACGTGGGCGTCTATGTTGAGGAGGCTAATGTCGTGCTACTGTGCCAGCCAGTAGGAGGTCAGCACGTTGGTCATCTGAGGCTAGTGCTTCTCGTTCTTGTTCATGTCATCTCAGCGCATTTAGTCCACGCCCACCTATTAATACAAGATGTGTGCGAAGTAGGTGTACGTTAGTACATCGGTTATTAAAGTGTAAACAATACAGTACAGGCTTCACTCACCTGAGCAGCGCCTCTCCGTCGACATTGGGTAGGAACCTGCCAGTCTTCCTCCCTGCAATTTGGTTGGCCTGGATCCCCACTCGCTTCATTTCGTGGTGCACTTGGCCAATCTTCGAGTCCGGTCGGCCCAACTGCTAGTTCAGGGTTCACGGGCTGGTTGATGTGACACGGCACCTCGAGCTTGTTAACGAAGAAGTCGGTCGGGTGGTTATAGTAGAGAATGAGCGACTCACTGAGTGGCTTCTAAGCGCGACGACGGCGACATGCCCCTGCAGGGACGCAAACAGCATCTTCCCGTCCTTCTACGAGTTGTCCACGAAGTCGAGTATCCCCTGGTGATGGAGGCGAGTCGGCCGATCGAACGGCGGTTCTAAGGAACGCGGCGTCTGCGTGAGGGAGCAGACTAACTGGCCCCACGCGTGTACGAAACCCAGTTGTTGAAATCACCAATCAAAATTCTTCACGATTTGTACGTAATCATGCACGAGTTAGTGCAGGGGTGAGGTGGAATTAGTGCACTAAAAGGCAAGACAAAGCACAATACACTCCGGGCCAAAAGTATACGAACACCCCTACTTTTGCTAATAACTCAGCCTCTAGATGGAGTTGAGAAATGTGCTTTAGACATGTTGTGTGGAACACGGTAATCATCAGTCGTTATGGGCTAATACTCACATACAAAAACCGTTTTGGCAGGTGGCCAAAATATACGAACGCTGTACTAATTGAAACTGGCTCAAAATGATATTTTTTTTATAATATGGTGTTTAGGCATGGGTTTTCAACGCAGCCACAACATTCGAAGAAAAACGAAGCTGTACTACAGCAGACGCATTTAGAATTTGTAATCAAGTTTTGGAGCGAATACAGCCATTTTCCGGATAGTGCTATCTACAACGTCGACGAAACGGCCATTTATTTCGACACTCCACCCCACAAAATATGGGCCCTCAAGGGGAGGCGTGGATCAGCAAAAGTCAAGCATATGCAGAAGAATTCCGGAAGACTCACAGCTGTGCTCACCATTCGGGCTGACGGTACGTTCATTTATTTTACATTTAATTTACTGTATACTGAAACTAAGTAACGTTATTTGATTTAGGAAAAAACTGCCAATACTCTTCATTCTGCGAGGAATACCTGGCGGCACTGTGGAGACAAATGAGTTGCCAACATATCCAGATGGACATGTTTATACAGTCCAAGAACATGGCTGGATGGACGCAACTGTTTGGGAGTTTATATTGAAAGTTTGCTTAAATTTGAAATAGATTCTCCCTCTGTCCTCCTTCTCGATAACTTCGATTCCCATGTATCGGAAGGAGGACAGAATGTGGTAGCGGAGGCTACCTCAGCACTAGTGTGCCCTGTTCCGCCAAACAGCACGTCTGTCTGTCAGCCTCTTGATGTTGGAGTTATGGGTCCACTCAAGAAGAAGCTGACAGGCGTATGGCTATCAGAAAAGATTAATGGTACACGCACCGCGCAGCAAAGAGACTTGGCGCGATCAAGCGCACCATTACAGCATGGGAAGGCATCACAGAGCACTGTGTTGTGCGTAGCTTTGAAAAGGCAATTCCAAGATATCCTGAAGTCCAAGTATAGGATAAAAAATGTTTTTTTCACCAATCACAAATAGCGAATCACTGATGGGTACGGATTTTTTGTCGAGATGCCCCGTTTACTTTTGTATGGCGGATACAGTTCAGTGAGGGTACGGATTTCACCGTCGTTGTCTGTACTACACAGGCTATACGGGATCCTTATGGCCAGTACCTACTGTAACGGGGTTTAAAATGTGTCAAGGTATCACTTTAGATGAACCCAGTCGATAAAGACCATTGCTAATATCTACAACACAGGATATAATGCACGGCTGCTAATAAACGCGCCGCAGGAGCGGCAACAGCAACGTGAGGAGCAGGGAGCGGCGTGTGCGCGGACATCGACCCGAAGCCTTTTAGTATGCAATATTTGGCGCTGAACAAGTATGATAGTGGATGCTTTTCATTAACAAATGTATTGAAAAATCCCCATCGAGCATTAATTTGACAAGTATTAATTAAGCGCCATAGTTAAGCCTGAATACCGAGTCGGTGGATCGATAAGTGATTAAGTACACCAGGATATTAGACAACAGAGGTATTAAGTTTGTGGGGTTCTCTGTATTAATGTTGCAGGTAGCATAGCCTGGTGATATGAAACAACGTCGTAGTTGACCATCGGTACTGCGGTCGTACATGTGCCACGGACTTCATCCATTCTGGAAGTACCGGATTAGAGTGCCAAAATTTTCCTCCGTTCAATCATGCTCGATCTTATTTCCATTGCAAACTATGTGGGAAATGACGAGCTGCATTAATGTTGCGTTATCGTTGTTGATGCATGAATGCAGGAGATCAACACTGGTCTTCTGGTGGATCCCTGACAGAGGTATTAAGTTGTCCAGGGTTCTCTGTATACAATTTGGCAGGGTGTTAAAGTCATATCAGTGATATGATATCACACCGTGTGCTATCCCACTGTACTGTACCGTATACGTATGTGACCACACCATTCATCGCTTAAGTACGATTACAAAATTTCTCCGTTCATTTTTCTCATTCCAGAATCCGCTAGCTCAAGAAAGATGGTGAAGCTCTTTTGTGCTGTCGTTGGAGCGACTGGAAGCGCGTTTCCTGTGGACATCGACGCGGGGAGTCGGTGGGAGCCTGAAGGAGGCGATCAAGGAGAAGAAGGGCGAAGACCTGCAGCTCTTCCTGGCGAAGAAGGGCGACGCGTGGCTGAAGATGAGATGAGGCGTGAAGGAGCTGAAGAAGGGCAGGAAAACGCTACCGTTAAAGCGCTAACGAATGAAGACGAAGAGCTACAGGGAGTCCGGCCTTCAGAAAGTATTGGCGGGTATGCCGCAGCCATCCACTGACCAAATCCACGTGCTGGTGGTGGTTCCGGAAAGTTCAGCGAAAGAAGCTACGGCCGCGTTGACGCCGGTGATTATTGACCAAGTGGAGATGGCAATGAATAAGGTTCTGAAGGAGCGGGATGAGAAGATGCTATCGATTTCCATATCAACATGCACACGCTCGAAAGAAGGGAACGTGATGACAACATTGGGTTACAAGTACTCGACCATTGATGTCGCGGAAGACATAGATGGCTCGATTCATCCTTACGCATGGCACGAAAACGTAGCTGAGGACCACTTAGAGCAACGGACGGGGTACATGCAGTACTTTCGAGACAACCTTCCGGGTGTCTTGAATCAAGACGATAGCAGAACAACTCCTTCAAGATCTTCCCCAAGACTGAAGCCCAAGTATTATCTGAAGGACTCAGCGCAGGTGAAGAACTTGCTCGACTGCGATGTTTCAAGCAGTTTGCCCTTCAAAGTGAAGGGGACGACGGATATGATGATTATCGACGAAGCGGCAAACTCCATGGATGAAGTTTTTGCTGGTCTTCACTTTGTGATCGAACTCAAGAAGGAACAGTGTGGTGTCAAAGAACGATGCCAAATACTGCTTGAGTTGGTTGCGGCGGACTTGAAAAGTGAAAACCGTTGTGCTCCTGTGGGATTGCTCACCAACTTGAACAACTACTGGTATTTTCTGTGGTTCACGCCAGGCAGAGAAATCGCGAGATTGACGCTCAGGTGTCCAGCTAACGGATTCCAAATGATGAAAGAACTTCTGAAGGAGACAAATAGGGTTGCATCAACTGGAGTGTTTCCCATGCGGATTCCTTTCTTGCGTGTACCTCTTCCGAAGCGTCAGAAGTTGCTCAAAGCTGCACCTGCAGGCGATGATGCCGCAACAGAAATGCTGGAGAGATACGAGTTGATGTCTGATGAGCTCAGTCCGGAGTTCTTGCTGGCGAGGAGGATGGAATACGAATTTCGAATGGTTCGTGAAATGCCGATTCACAGTGGAATGTACTCCTAATGGTTTAGATAAGAAGCCGAGTCTGGACCAAATCAAGTTATCCAGAAGCTCACTGCAGACGCTGCCACTGCTTTACTAGTTATCTTAAGGTGAAGAAGACTCAAAATTCGAAGCAGTGATAAATGAATATCCTTATTAAGCACACATGCCTGGAATCGTTAGATTCAATATTACCGGTAGTAAAACAATTCAGCTCAACGTAACTTGCTACTTTTGCTCCTTAATTATTGTTTATCCTAACAAATGTAAAGTTTATAGTATATAAAGATGGCGTACTCATCCGATAAATATCAACTTAACAAGGAGCGTATCAAAGCCGCTCAAAAGCGCTACTGTCTCAATACGAGAGAAACACGTATCGATAAGCAGCGAGAGTACGATGAGAAGCACCGCGATCAAATTAATGCTCAAAAGCGAAAGTTGTACGCGGTAAAAAAAAATCGAACTTAAGCAAAGTGAAACCGAAAATACCAGCGAAACCTAACTTAGCTAATTAATTAAAAAAATCGAAAATAGAAAGTCGATACTGAGATAGACCGCACCTAAATCACTTTTAGGAGTTGATGATAGCTACATTCAATTTCTATTTGGATGCGATACAGTATCAGAGATCTCTAAGGTGGATTTAGCGCGCAATTTACTTCCTCGATCGACTGTTGGATTTGGTAAGCACAAGACCAAATCGTTCGAATGGGTCAAGGCCAACGATAAAAATATTATCATTGGCTCCAAAGTCTTGACAAGGCTTTTACCACGTATCTCTAAATTAATTTTTTCAGATTTTTCTTGAGGTCTAACATATAAAGACGATCCTGAGCGAAAAAAGTATAACTATAACGACGACCCGAGGGGAAAATGTAACCACCGATAATATATAGCAAGTGTGTTTGCCTACGAACTTGAGGGATTAAATAGATTAAATATCCGAGCTATTAAATTGGGGAGCAGCTACCGAGTCAAGGTTCGTGGTAGAACCGGTAAGATGGTATATGTTAGCAACATTTCCAACCGTAAGAATCAGGAACTCGTAGCTAAGCAATATAAGGTCTCTACGGATCAACTCAAAAGCACATGTCGGCTAACTACAAAGCTGACCCTAAGTACCGTTTCTACAACAACAAAAATGGAGTCTCATCTATATGAGAGTATCCAGGCCTCAGAGTTCTATGACAAGCTTGAGAACGTTCTCGCAAGCCAGAAGAATGATTTCAAGGTCAATATCGCTCTAGGATATGATCTAATCAGCAAGACGGATGATAGTTTTAGTCAATATTGGCATCCACACATTGCTAACACGTCTGTATTCGAAAGACCGGTTGCCATCAACAGCAAGGCAGACATTCGTAAGAAGGTCATTTCCGAGATTCGATCAATGGAGTTAGTCGACAAGCTCAACTACCCATCGAGTGGATATTAGCTTAAGGCGATAACAGGATTTAAGATTTTCATTTACCATCGCGAGCATGCCCTTGGAGATAGCGAGGTTGTCATCCCCAAGATCATCCGCGATAACAAGCGTGTTATCAACTTCCCGAAAACGAACAACAAATGCGTTTTCCACTGCATTGCTTACCACACCCAGTCTGGTACTAAGAAAGATCCACGGCTCATTCAGGCTCTGGTGAAGGCGGCGTTCAAGCGCTACTGTTCTTTCAAGGGTATTATTTATACACTGAGTCTGTTCCGTAATTTCAAGCCGATCGATCTTCTACAGCTTGATGAGGTGGAGGAATGCTTCCAACTGAGCATAAATGTACATTCGATGAATGTGGCTTCTGGGAAGGTTGAATGCATTCGCCCATCGGACAAGGTGTATGAGGCGATAAAATTCTCTCCCTCGAGAATCACGCTCTCTACATCACCAACCTGGACATGCTCCAGAGTGAATACCAGTGTTCGAAGTGTGAGATGATTTTCATTAGCCATGACAAGCATAACAACCACACAAAAACAGTGTGAGCTCGTAAAAATCGAGAGCGTCCCAGTTCAACCAACTATCAACAAGCCAGTTCAGAACACTATTAAATGATTGCTCACGAAGTACTCGATCAAGGCTATGGACCAGTATCTTGACCATTTCATCGTTTATGATGTCGAGGCCATTCTTAAGCCGACTGTGGTACAACATGGATCAACATGGATAGAGCACTGTCTTCACAAACGAGCACATTACGGTATCAGTTTCGGTAGCGGATAGCTTAACAGAGGAGGTGCGTTGCTTTGTAGATGACGTCCGAAGGCCTTGCTTACGGATATGTTCAAATATAAATGGCGATGTGGGCTCGAAGATCCAGCAATACAACGTATCCAAGTTTGAGTCGCTCCTCCGTAAGATCATCAACGCCCACAGATTACCAGGTATGGAGATTCCTGGAGTCGATTTAGGTAAAACTTACACTATGGACGACGTAGATAGGTGGATTCGGGAAGCCAAATATTCCACCTTCTTCGATTTCCACAGCATCATTGGTTTTGGTAAGCACAGGACGGATTATGGTAAAATCAAGCAACAGCTCGATCAAGTAACGGTATTTGGCTTCAACAGCAGCCGCTACGATATCAACCTCATCATGAACGATATGGTTGCTGTTATCGGCACCAGAAACATCAACTCTGTTATCAAGAAGCCTTGCTACATGTGCATCGCCACCGATGATTTGAAAATGCTTGATATTACTAACTACGTCCCGGCTGGTACAAGCTATGACAAGTACCTTACTACATATCTCGGTGGATGCAAGTGTGATGACAAGATTCGTTGTCTCTGTGGTCTAGGTAAGGGGCTATTTCCGTACGAGTATATCAAAGCTTTCGACGTGCTCAGCGAAATCAAAATCCCTCCCAAATCAGCATTCGATAGTGCGCTTCGTGGCACCAGCATCAGTAATTCTGACTACGAGCGAGTAAAGTTCGTGTGGAAGCACTATGAGATGAAGTCTATCAAAGACTTACTCATTTGGTACAATAATCTCGATGTAGTTCCATTCATCAAGGCTATCAAGGCCCAGCGTGAGCTGTTCTAGGGGTTCGAGCTGGACATGTTTGCCGATGATGTATCCCTTCCACGACTGAGTGAGAAGGTCATGTACCAGACGTGCTTCAACAACCTCAAAAAGAGAGCAGGGAGCCAGCAAAAGCATTCAGATTTCCTACTAAGCGCATGGGTGGATACAGAAACCAGGATGCGGATGCTGGTCGCGATGACGACATGACTGTCGAGCATTCGAATGATCTACTCAAGCGGCAAAAGTACTTATGCGGTCTTTGCTACTGTCAACTGACCATAGATACAGCATCATCCGACCGTGTCAATAACAAGCTAGGTCATATTGATGGAAACTGCATCGAATGCAATGTCGCGAGGACATGTCGCTCAGCGGGTTCCGATACAAAAGCTACTTGACTTCAACTCGGATAGACTGGTCTATAGCATTGATAAGGAGGAATCGGAGATTTATGGTAAGATGAAAGCCAACATTGCTGTAGGACCATCAATCATTTTCAACCGCTACGCTAAGCGTAACGAAACCAAGATTCTAGATGACAAGATGTGCAAAAAGATCATCGGCTTCGATGCTACCGCTCTGTACCTATGGGCACTTGGTAATGATATGCCATGCGGGAGACTGACCACCATCGAGGCTTATGATGGAATCATCGACGATATCAAGAACGACAAGATATTTGGCTTCCTTGAGTGTGATATTCGGACGCCAGAGCACTTGAAGGGGTATTTCAGCGAGATGACCCCCATTTTCAAGAATACGGTCATCGATTGTGAAGATCAGGGCATCATTGGTGCTCACATGTACGAATACAACCAGGCTCTAGAATCAGGTCGTGCAAATCCTTCCCGCAAGCTAATTGGTAGCTACTTTGGAGAGAAGATTCTCATTTACGCTCCTTTGCTCAAGTGGTACCTTTCCCACGGTATGGAGATCACCAAGACCTACAGCTTCATCAATGCTAGCTCTCACAAAGCATTCTCCCCATTTATGGATGCTGTGTCGAACGCACGACGGGAGGGTGATGCTGATAAGTCTAAAGCCATGATTGCAGAAATGATGAAACTGGTGGGCAACAGTGCTTTCGGTCGATCTGGCATGGATATGACTAAGCGCAAGGAGATCAAGTACGAGTCAGACGATGCCATAATCAAATCACGTATCGAACACTTCACATTCCATGGTCTCGATGAGCTGAACGATACCGCTGAGATCACCATGAAAAAACGACGAATTAAGAACAATCTCCCGATCCATCTGAGTATTGCAATCTATCAGCTCACCAAGCTGATAATGCTTCAGTTTTACTACGACTGCATTGACTTCTACTTCGATCGCAGCGATTTCCAGTACCAGGAAATAGACACTGACAGTGCCTATATCGCTTTCCGTTGTGAGAATCCATTCCAGAACTGCATCAAACCTGAGCTACATGAGCACTTAAATCAGCACAAGTACGAGTGGTTCTCACGTGATTACAACACTGAGGTTCCGAAATTTGATCGCCGTACGCCTGGCCTTTTTAAGGATGAGTGATCTGGTGATGCGATGGTCTCAATATCGAGCAAGAACTACATTTGCTACCTGCCTGACTCCGAGTACAAGGTCAAAGTCAGCACCAAGGGAGTGCATCAGGGTCGAGGTCGCAACGAGGATGTACTCAACCCAGATGGGTTCGAGACTGTCGTATCACCCTTCAGGGTACTAACAAAGGCTTCCGCATTAGCAAGGCGTCCAAATCGATAATTACATACACGCAAAGGAAAACTGCCCTCAATTACTACTACGATAAGCGGCAAGTACTATGAGATGGGATTTCAACAATCGCGCTCGATATTTAAAGGAGTCTAATAAATTGTTCATTTTTATGGACTATAACATAGCCATGGCGGAGCTCCTGAATAAACTTTATTACGAGCCTAAAACGGGGTATGTTGTTGCTCAAGCTCTATATGAGAAGGCGAGAGAGTTAGACCCAAAAAAATAACTTTCAAAATAGTGAAGGAATGGTATGCGACTCAGTCAGACATTCAACGATTCCAGGAGCAGAAGAAGAAGTACGATGGGTTTAAAATCACGTCACACAACCCAAATTCGTGGCAGATGGATCTCGGTTTCTGGGAGAGTCGCCCAATATTGACATGCATGCATATCAACCCACGACTTGGCTACGCTAAGCTACTTAAAACTAAGACTGCATCGGTTGTATTGACTGCAATCAAATCATTAGTTCGCCTACAGAAAGTAGATATCCTAACGAGTGATAACGGCAGCGAATTCATGAACAAGGACGCTCAAAATTCTTCAAAACCAAGAAAATCGAACATTACAACAACGATCCAGGAGACCACGGAGCCATGGGTAAGATTGAACGCTTCAGCAGAACGCTGACGCAGCGCCTGACTAAGATAAGGCTGACCGAAGGTCGCCCGGGAGGGATTTCTCCCGCTCCATCACCGAAAGCGATCACCCAGAAACTTATCGCTGACCTGATCGACAACTATAACAGCACCACCCACAGCTCTATTTGGATGACCCCAAACGAGGCAAAAGGCAAGGTCATGGAGTCGGAGCTGAATCATAACCGAGCAGAAGCAGACAACAGGATAATTTACGATTGATAAATAAGAACAAGAGATCAACACTCGAGAACGCATACTGGGCGTTAGAAAAAGAAGATAAATGAACAACAATTAGCTTGATAGTATAAATAGTAGAGACATTCTCTTAAGTATTGAGTTCAGATATATTTAACTAGGTATGTTTTTACAGATTTTTCTAAAGTATGTTGACTTGATATATATATACATTCCCACAGTTTAATAATGTGCCCCAATTGTTTAGATAAAGAGCGGGAGCTCGCCACGCTTCGGCGACAGATATGGATTATTAAAGAGGTGAGCAGGATCAAAAATGGGTTACTTGATCTAGATCCAGTATCCAATTTTTGAACAACGGTAGCTAATGTGAAGTATCAAAATGAGCTCGAGGAGATATTTGGAGTACCGTCCCACTGTATCAAGAACCGATATATTAATTTATTAAATGAGCGGAACCATATTTGCCATGCGTATATGCCATATCGTAATGATTCGGTAATGCCTACGTACTGGTAGCGAGCGAGGCTCGGACGTAGGCATAGTCTTGAGACCCTGTCATAGTATTTATGCCCACTCTTTTTTATTAGCACTCATATACAGGTTAATATGTTCCCTAACTTTACTTCACTAGCTCAGAGAGAACAAAAGCGGCATGAGCTGCTTGAAAGGGCTCACAGACGAGTTCGCCAAGCGAAAGCCAAGCGTGGCATGTGTGAAGGAGCATCCTGGGCCAGCGATGTTGATAAAGCATTTACTACGGTAGCTAAGAAATCAACCGAATCGACTCAGACCGACATGTCGGAGAAAAAAGTCTGAGTAGTGAAAACTCCGTGAAAAACCCTGAGGTATCACCAGTTATGGTTGAGACATCTATGAACACGAATCGTGTGAATATGACTGATAGAAACGTCCAAGCTCGTCCTTAAACATCTGATGCTGGGATCGATAGTAGTTGATGCTGGTACTCAGCCGCTTGATGCTAACATTTCTACTATAAGAGCTACAAAACCTGTAGATACAGAGGATCAGGTCGCTGGGCGGGAGTGGATCAAGGCCTTGTTCTCTAACAATTCGAACTGGGGTTCTTTAGGAATCTTTCCTATTCGAAAAAACTGGAAGAGATGATGAGAGATACTTCTTAGGAGATAAAACATCTCTAAGGCTCGCTTTCTAACGGGAACAAAACCAAAAACGATCAAACTATCGACTGGATAGCCACTGAAGCAAAAATCAGGGATATCTTGTATGGCGGAGAAAGCAACTCAATCGATGAAGTTGGGGCCATGCGTGATGAAGTCACTCTGACGCGAACACTTGCGCGATTGGAAAAGAAGATGGGAGCAGGCGAGGAACTAGAGGATCTCGATGTTATACTTAAGGATCGAAGACTACCTGACATCCGTTTTTGTCGGAATTCAACGTCGACAACATCTGACAACAAGCAAAGCCGATTCCAGTTGCTATGGATTATTTAAAAAAATGGGAGATGCTGGAGTCTAATGGTCTGATGAAGAGTATCTTACCAATCTTCAAAGAAATGTACAAATCTGACGAAAGCAGCCCGAATCAATTCGTTTGGGTTAAAAAGGTTCCATTGATGTGTATGGCAAAGGATCAAATCTGAAGCATACATCAGCAATAAAAAAGTTGATTGTCAATCGACACTTAGAGAATTTTGGAAAGGTGAAGAGCAGAGGCTTAAAACTCACTATGGTAGGGGCAAGTGATGTCGAAAAGACTATTAAATCATCCGAACCTACAGGTGATAATGATGAGCGAGAGGCACGTTATGATATTAAAACTAGATTAGATGAAGACAGAGATCATAAATTGTCAATCCTTGATAGCCAAGCTAAGAAAATACTGTACGAGTACTACAAGAGTCTTTTCGATAAGAAGGTTGTGATTCCATTCCGTCTTCGCCCTATTGTTGGTTACAACAAAGGTGTAAGAGTTCACGACACGTATTATGTTGGTGTCCCAAGTGAGGATCGATATCTAAATATTTTAAACAAAGAATATAGTCTATATCTGGAAAAGTTTGGACTGATTTAATGAAGACTATTCAATGGATGGATACGTTTCTATCCCTGCTTGATAGATTGGAATATGCATATCGCACTGCAAGCAATATAGAAACCCCAGCAGGCAACGATGAACTGAAAATGATTAATAATGTAAATGCCAATCTTAAGATTATTCGTGAAGTCATCTTCAACAACGCATCTGATATTAAGCAAGAAAGTGCAGAGCCATACGATCACGATGAGCAGCTACCGAAGATCCACGACGATGCAGAGGGGGCGTTCCAAGAGTATGGAGAGGCTCAGAGGCAGTTAGAAGCAATTAAGACGGCCGGGCTTAGCCGGCGAAACAATTCCGTACTGAAGGCTGCAAGGGCTGCAGTAAAGTCACTAAAGCTGTTTATTCAATGAAGACTAAGCGATATAACGAACGTGTTTATGAGAAGCAAGAAGAGAATAGCGAGAGCGTGCTGCTAAAGCGTTTGAGAAACAAAGACGGAGTGGGTTGAAAGGGCGTGGTCTAAGAGGCGCTGGTGTTGCTCCGCTGGATGGTGTTGTCAGACGTGGACGTACGTACAATCTTAACGAAACTCAGAGCTTAGACACTCCGAGTGCGTACGCGTATCGTCAGATTGGGAGCAAATACGTTCGCTTGCCAGATCTCGATGCTAAGACACTGGTGATTGTGCAGCCCAATTGTCGTAAATGTGGACCTAAATGCAAGATCAGTGATAGTCTTCAACTCATGATCAAGACCCTTGTCTACAAGCAGCATATTGATCAAGCTTCTTACGACAAGCTAACCATCAATGACAAAAAAATGTTCAAGGAGATCCTTGCAATCACTCATCTCCAATATCAATTCCATGATAAGCTCGAGAATCGGCTTGACTCACTGAGATCCGAGTACGATAAGCTGAAAGGCGAGATGGATCTAGGCAAGGTCAATCCATCCATTATTCGGCAGCAGAAGTCTCTCAGTGTGGATATGTACAACAACCGATTGATTTCTGATTCTGAGCTCAAGGATATTATTACTCGACTAATATAGCGAGCTAAAAATCGTCGAGTTAATAAAACAATGTTCTTCTTCAACCCCGAATCATCTTGAGTTCCGCTGGGAGATATGGTGATAGTAGCGATCTCAACATCGCGGAGCTCTAATCCATCATGAAAAATTGGATCATTCATGAGCGAGCTCAGCAGACTCAAGCTGTCGAATGGGTTACCGATCTTGGTAAAACTATGAAGACGTCCGATGCTTCTACACAGACGACAGGTGGACGCAATATGGGCTTACAAACCGTCTCAAAAAGAAGTCTTCGGTGAAGACATTTGCTATTTAACGCGGCAGCTCTTATTTTCTTTTTTAGCTCCTCTATTTCAGCTAACAAATGCTGAATCGTCTTCATATTGTACGCAGCTATGCGACTGTAATCTACGTTAAGCTGCACATCCTTCGGTGAAATATTCGCATCCTCGCCTTCGGGCATTCCATCCCGATGGAATACAGATACCAAGTCAGTTAGACTAGCACGAACGAGCTCTTGGGCGATTAAACCAGCCTCCTGTCCTTGGCGTTTCTCGGACAGCATCCACTCATAGAGAACAACATCACACTCGTTGTATAGAATTTTGATGCGATCAAGAGGAGCAGTCTAAATATTTCGTTGTAGTCATTGGTCACTTGTTGTTGCTGGAGCCGCGCACGAAATGTAGCCGCCAAAACCGGCAGCGGTATCATACAAAATTGGCCCGAGAGTCATTTCGGTTACGCCGTTGTTTGTACGAAGTCGGTAAACCATGGTAGATTTATTGCCGTACGATATTGAGGTGAAGCCTGGTATATGAAGAGGAACGTTCGGAGACGTTGCTCCTACTCCAAGACGATCTCCCGCCGTTAGTATCATTGCAGTTCCATCGTTCACTCCAGATCTCAAATCGTTATTCGTTCTCGTGCCAATCCACGCGGCGTTGCTAGAAGTGGCGTTAGTATCATTTGCTACTTCTATTTGAAAGTCTACAGGTGTAGCATTAGAGTCAGCAAATCTTACCATTCGCGTGTATGAGCCATCAAGATAGTCCAAACGACTTCCAGTAATCCGTACGTACTCTGAGGACGCGGCAGCGCTTCCGATTCCGAGCTCCGTGAGCGTTTCTACGGATGTAATCAATCCTTGATTGCCATATCCTAGAAATCCATTAACTAATCCTCCGCAAGTTATATTCCCAGTAGTGGATAGGCCGTTTAAAGTACCAAGCGATGTAATATATGGCTGCGATGATGTCCGAATGATTCCGTTAATGTCGGTAGCAGATACCGCTAATCCAAACAAACAATTGCCACTAAAATAAGCACCTCCTGAGACCTTCCCAGAAGCCACATTCATCGAATATACATTTATGCTCAGTTGGAAGCATTCCTCCACCTCATCAAGCTGTAGAAGATCGATCGGCTTGAAATTACGGAACAGACTCAGTGTATAAATAATACCCTTGAAAGAACAGTAGCGCTTGAACGCCGCCTTCACCAGAGCCTGAATGAGCCGTGGATCTTTCTTAGTACCAGACTGGGTGTGGTAAGCAATGCAGTGGAAAACGCATTTGTTGTTCGTTTTCGGGAAGTTGATAACACGCTTGTTATCGCGGATGATCTTGGGGATGACAACCTCGCTATCTCCAAGGGCATGCTCGCGATGGTAAATGAAAATCTTAAATCCTGTTATCGCCTTAAGCTAATATCCACTCGATGGGTAGTTGAGCTTGTCGACTAACTCCATTGATCGAATCTCGGAAATGACCTTCTTACGAATGTCTGCCTTGCTGTTGATGGCAACCGGTCTTTCGAATACAGACGTGTTAGCAATGTGTGGATGCCAATATTGACTAAAACTATCATCCGTCTTGCTGATTAGATCATATCCTAGAGCGATATTGACCTTGAAATCATTCTTCTGGCTTGCGAGAACGTTCTCAAGCTTGTCATAGAACTCTGAGGCCTGGATACTCTCATATAGATGAGACTCCATGTTTTTGTTGTTGTAGAAACGGTACTTAGGGTCAGCTTTGTAGTTAGCCGACATGTGCTTTTGAGTTGATCCGTAGAGACCTTATATTGCTTAGCTACGAGTTCCTGATTCTTACGGTTGGAAATGTTGCTAACATATACCATCTTACCGGTTCTACCACGAACCTTGACTCGGTAGCTGCTCCCCAATTTAATAGCTCGGATATTTAATCTATTTAATCCCTCAAGTTCGTAGGCAAACACACTTGCTATATATTATCGGTGGTTACATTTTCCCTCGTGGGGTCGTCGTTATAGTTATACTTTTTTCGCTCAGGATCGTCTTTATATGTTAGACCTCAAGAAAAATCTGAAAAAATTAATTTAGAGATACGTGGTAAAAGCCTTGTCAAGACTTTGGAGCCAATGATAATATTTTTTATCGTTGGCCTTGACCCATTCGAACGATTTGGTCTTGTGCTTACCAAATCCAACAGTCGATCGAGGAAGTAAATTGCGCGCTAAATCCACCTTAGAGATCTCTGATACTGTATCGCATCCAAATAGAAATTGAATGTAGCTATCATCAACTCCTAAAAGTGATTTAGGTGCGGTCTATCTCAGTATCGACTTTCTATTTTCGATTTTTTTAATTAATTAGCTAAGTTAGGTTTCGCTGGTATTTTCGGTTTCACTTTGCTTAAGTTCGATTTTTTCTTTACCGCGTACAACTTTCGCTTTTGAGCATTAATTTGATCGCGGTGCTTCTCATCGTACTCTCGCTGCTTATCGATACGTGTTTCTCTCGTATTGAGATAGTAGCGCTTTTGAGCGGCTTTGATACGCTCCTTGTTAAGTTGATATTTATCGGATGAGTACGCCATCTTTATATACTATAAACTTTACATTTGTTAGGATAAACAATAATTAAGGAGCAAAAGTAGCAAGTTACGTTGAGCTGAATTGTTTTACTACCGGTAATATTGAATCTAACGATTCCAGGCATGTGTGCTTAATAAGGATATTCATTTATCACTGCTTCGAATTTTGAGTCTTCTTCACCTTAAGATAACTAGTAAAGCAGTGGCAGCGTCTGCAGTGAGCTTCTGGATAACTTGATTTGGTCCAGACTCGGCTTCTTATCTAAACCATTAGGAGTACATTCCACTGTGAATCGGCATTTCACGAACCATTCGAAATTCGTATTCCATCCTCCTCGCCAGCAAGAACTCCGGACTGAGCTCATCAGACATCAACTCGTATCTCTCCAGCATTTCTGTTGCGGCATCATCGCCTGCAGGTGCAGCTTTGAGCAACTTCTGACGCTTCGGAAGAGGTACACGCAAGAAAGGAATCCGCATGGGAAACACTCCAGTTGATGCAACCCTATTTGTCTCCTTCAGAAGTTCTTTCATCATTTGGAATCCGTTAGCTGGACACCTGAGCGTCAATCTCGCGATTTCTCTGCCTGGCGTGAACCACAGAAAATACCAGTAGTTGTTCAAGTTGGTGAGCAATCCCACAGGAGCACAACGGTTTTCACTTTTCAAGTCCGCCGCAACCAACTCAAGCAGTATTTGGCATCGTTCTTTGACACCACACTGTTCCTTCTTGAGTTCGATCACAAAGTGAAGACCAGCAAAAACTTCATCCATGGAGTTTGCCGCTTCGTCGATAATCATCATATCCGTCGTCCCCTTCACTTTGAAGGGCAAACTGCTTGAAACATCGCAGTCGAGCAAGTTCTTCACCTGCGCTGAGTCCTTCAGATAATACTTGGGCTTCAGTCTTGGGGAAGATCTTGAAGGAGTTGTTCTGCTATCGTCTTGATTCAAGACACCCGGAAGGTTGTCTCGAAAGTACTGCATGTACCCCGTCCGTTGCTCTAAGTGGTCCTCAGCTACGTTTTCGTGCCATGCGTAAGGATGAATCGAGCCATCTATGTCTTCCGCGACATCAATGGTCGAGTACTTGTAACCCAATGTTGTCATCACGTTCCCTTCTTTCGAGCGTGTGCATGTTGATATGGAAATCGATAGCATCTTCTCATCCCGCTCCTTCAGAACCTTATTCATTGCCATCTCCACTTGGTCAATAATCACCGGCGTCAACGCGGCCGTAGCTTCTTTCGCTGAACTTTCCGGAACCACCACCAGCACGTGGATTTGGTCAGTGGATGGCTGCGGCATTTTGTTCTTGTCAAACAGCCAGTGCTGCAAAGTCTTCGTCGCCCTCATCTTCTCGCCATCGATCACCGTTTGAATGTCTTGATGCGTATTTCCTTCCAACTCCAGCGCAGCAGGATCGTCATCTTTCAGCCACGCGTCGCCCTTCTTCGCCAGGAAGAGCTGCAGCTCGTCAGGGTCACACTGAATCCTGTTCTTCTTCTCCCTTGATCGCCTTCTTCAGGTCTCCCACCGACTCCCGCATCGATGTCCACAGGAAACGCACTCCCAGTCGCTCCAACGACAGCACAAAAGAGCTTCACCATCTTTTCTCGAGCTAGCGGATTCTGGAATGAGAAAAAATGAACGGAGAAATTTTGTAATCGTACTTAAGCGATGAATGGTGTGGTCACATACGTATACGGTACAGTACAGTGGGATAGCACACGGTGTGATATCATATCACTGATATGACTTTAACACCCTGCCAAATTGTATACAGAGAACCCTGGCCAACTTAATACCTCTGTTGTCTAATATCCTGGTGTACTTAATCACTTATCGATCCACCGACTCGGTATTCAGGCTTAACTATGGCGCTTAATTAATACTTGTCAAATTAATGCTCGATGGGGATTTTTTCAATACATTTGTTAATGAAAAGCATCCACTATCATACTTGTTCAGCGCCAAATATTGCATACTAAAAGGCTTCGGGTCGATGTCCGCGCACACGCCGCTCCCTGCTCCTCACGTTGCTGTTTCCGCAGCCGCTCCTGCGGCGCGTTTATTAGCAGCCGTGCATTATATCCTGTGTTGTAGATATTAGCAATGGTCTTTATCGACTGGGTTCATCTATAGTGATACCTTGACACATTTTAAACCCCGTTACAGTAGGTTCTGGCCATAAGGATCCCGTATAGCCTGTGTAGTACAGACAACGACGGTGAAATCCGTACCCTCACTGAACTGTATCCGCCATACAAAAGTAAACGGGGCATCTCGACAAAAATCCGTACCCATCAGTGATTCGCTATTTGTGATTGGTGAAAAACATTTTTTATCCTATACTTGGACTTCAGGATATCTTGGAATTGCCTTTTCAAAGCTACGCACAACACAGTGCTCTGTGATGCCTTCCCATGCTGTAATGGTGCGCTTGATCGCGCCAAGTCTCTTTGCTGCGCGGTGCGTGTACCATTAATCTTTTCTGATAGCCATACGCCTGTCAGCTTCTTCTTGAGTGGACCCATAACTCCAACATCAAGAGGCTGACAGACAGACGTGCTGTTTGGCGGAACAGGGCACATTAGTGCTGAGGTAGCCTCCGCTACCACATTCTGTCCTCCTTCCGATACATGGGAATCGAAGTTATCGAGAAGGAGGACAGAGGGAGAATCTATTTCAAATTTAAGCAAACTTTCAATATAAAACTCCCAAACAGTTGCGTCCATCCAGCCATGTTCTTGGACTGTATAAACATGTCCATCTGGATATGTTGGCAACTCATTTGTCTCCACAGTGCCGCCAGGTATTCCTCGCAGAATGAAGAGTATTGGCAGTTTTTCCTAAATCAAATAACGTTACTTAGTTTCAGTATACAGTAAATTAAATGTAAAATAAATGAACGTACCGTCAGCCCGAATGGTGAGCACAGCTGTGAGTCTTCCGGAATTCTTCTGCATATGCTTGACTTTTGCTGATCCACGCCTCCCCTTGAGGGCCCATATTTTGTGGGGTGGAGTGTCGAAATAAATGGCCGTTTCGTCGACGTTGTAGATAGCACTATCCGGAAAATGGCTGTATTCGCTCCAAAACTTGATTGCAAATTCTAAATGCGTCTGCTGTAGTACAGCTTCGTTTTTCTTCGAATGTTGTGGCTGCGTTGAAAACCCATGCCTAAACACCATATTATAAAAAAAAAATATCATTTTGAGCCAGTTTCAATTAGTACAGCGTTCGTATATTTTGGCCACCTGCCAAAACGGTTTTTGTATGTGAGTATTAGCCCATAACGACTGATGATTACCGTGTTCTACACAACATGTCTAAAGCACACTTCTCAACTCCATCTAGAGGCTGAGTTATTAGCAAAAGTAGGGGTGTTCGTATACTTTTGGCCCGGAGTGTATTGTGCTTTGTCTTGCCTTTTAGTGCACTAATTCCACCTCACCCCTGCACTAACTCGTGCATGATTACGTACAAATCGTGAAGAATTTTGATTGGTGATTTCAACAACTGGGTTTCGTACACGCGTGGGGCCAGTTAGTCTGCTCCCTCACGCAGACGCCGCGTTCCTTAGAACCGCCGTTCGATCGGCCGACTCGCCTCCATCACCAGGGGATACTCGACTTCGTGGACAACTCGTAGAAGGACGGGAAGATGCTGTTTGCGTCCCTGCAGGGGCATGTCGCCGTCGTCGCGCTTAGAAGCCACTCAGTGAGTCGCTCATTCTCTACTATAACCACCCGACCGACTTCTTCGTTAACAAGCTCGAGGTGCCGTGTCACATCAACCAGCCCGTGAACCCTGAACTAGCAGTTGGGCCGACCGGACTCGAAGATTGGCCAAGTGCACCACGAAATGAAGCGAGTGGGGATCCAGGCCAACCAAATTGCAGGGAGGAAGACTGGCAGGTTCCTACCCAATGTCGACGGAGAGGCGCTGCTCAGGTGAGTGAAGCCTGTACTGTATTGTTTACACTTTAATAACCGATGTACTAACGTACACCTACTTCGCACACATCTTGTATTAATAGGTGGGCGTGGACTAAATGCGCTGAGATGACATGAACAAGAACGAGAAGCACTAGCCTCAGATGACCAACGTGCTGACCTCCTACTGGCTGGCACAGTAGCACGACATTAGCCTCCTCAACATAGACGCCCACGTGAACAAGACGCGAGGTTGCAAAGCGGACTACCAACGGTAAGTTGAAAAAATAAATCTGGAATGAGATTGAGCTAAACATAAATTTGTCGATTTGATCTTATGATACTTGAGCGAGTGAAGACCATTGTAGATAGTAGATCCACTCGGGATTATACCTGATGGAGAGCGAATCTACCTCACGCGCCAACACAGTGCAACACATTTTTGGGGACGAAGAGGTCAAAGTAACGCTGACCATCAAATTGGGTGAGGCATTACATGACGTCCGAGCAGCCACATTCAGTGAGTTTGCAATCTACAGAAGGCTACGCCGTCTTACATGCAAAAGTGGACGCGATCGTAAGTGCTCAAGAAGGAATTTCGTGGTCCGAGAAGGATATTTACCTCAAACCAGGTACCAACACGAAACAAAGGGAGTTCATCAAGCTCACTGCTGAATCATTCGCTGCCCAAGTTATGCAATCCTGGCGGAATGCTCAGCGTAGAAACGTCTCGCTGGCAGATTTCAGTCTAATGGTTTTCGTGTACGCTGTGAAGGTACTGCTGTCATATTTATCGGAGCTGTGGATTTATACTAATGTTACGCTTTTGCATTATTGATAGATCCACAACTCAATTCGACGGGCAACAGTTGCACGGGTTAATGAAGCATCGACTCGGATTGTACAGCACTTAGCTGATACTAACCAATCTCCGCTAGCGCCGAACAGTTTGGCTCTACGCTACTTTGCAACACAACATGCGCGTGAGCCAGATGGAACCCAGCCTACAATCCCGGAGCATGCAACATATCGACAACTCTGCAGTGCTGACGAAGCTCGCTGTGAGATGGCGCACGAGCAGCAAGCAGAGCATCGACGGCTGGATCGTCGGTTTAGAACCGTGAGAATACTCATCAACGAAAGTGAGGTAAATATTTCGGTTTCGCTAGATGATCTCCGAGACATTCTCGGTTTACCTGACTGCGATCTTAGGCGCCCACACAACTCCGACATACCTGTTAATCTACCAGCTCAAAATATGGAGGATGAAGACCATCAGTTGTAGTATTAATTAGTTGGAGTGGAGGTCGCTACATTAATATCTATTGCCAACGAGTCGAGAGCATACCCGCAATGCTTATAAATACCACGTGTTCCATCTTTCGTGCGCGTACAAGCGTACATCGCCAAGTCTAATACCTCCTCTGGAGCGAATCCGAACGCCGTGTTTGCATTCTTTTGGATCCAACGCTTCAGCAGTGAAAACCCGACTTCAATCGGATTGAGTTGGGGCAATATGGTGGCAGAAAGAAAATTAAAGCACCAACACTGTGCACCGCTTCCTCTAATTCCTTGTACATATGGATTTTTGCATTATCCAGTACAAGGATAGAGCGAGGAAGTGGCCACGGATTCAGGAACGGCAAAATTTTGTCGTGGAAGGTCTGGTAAAATACATGCCGCGTAAATGTTCCTGTTGTGCACCCCACGATAAAAACCGTCCGTTGACATCGCCGCCAGAACGGAGACCCGCTCACCGCGTACAAAAGGAAGCGTGACGATTGCAGGCGTGTTTCGCTTCGACCATGCGTATCGACGCACACCATCTCTACTATCCTTGGCGGTTTCGTCTAAGAAAATCATTTGCTCGGGCATGGAGTAGAAAGGCTTCAGCTTGTCGATATAGTCTTGAACCTGATCTGCTGTAGCCTCCCGCGCACGCCGCGTCAGCACTTTCCTGGACTGCCCCATATCAAACCGAAGGGCTCTGCAAATGGTAGATGTTGACGTCTTGATATTTCCAAACTTGTTACGAAGTGTATCTTGGAGCTCTTGGAGATAAAAGCACGGGTGGTCCTCCACGTACTTGATCACGAACGCACAGACCGATGCTGGCCAGCGCGATGCCCGCTTCTCGCGTTGGGCGCCGGTTACCATGCCGAACTTTTGAACAAAGCGATTCCAACGCTTGATGGAGCGTACCGATGCACCGAGGACATGTGCATTCTGCAACATTTCGATGTTGTAGACGAAAAACAGCACGACTGCGCGCCAGCGTAGGTCCTTTGAGTACGTCATGCTGCAAGACTTAAACGGAAAATGACACTTTTGAATAGTGCCAAAGCCAGCCGATCTCGTATTCATTGGCCACGAGCTGTCTTTCTTACCTAGGATTTCTATTAAGATCAGTAATATAACTCGTGCAAGGATTATCTTTATTCGTATTGGTGTACTATTTGTACTTCTCATGAGGCACACAAATCGCGTTGCTATTATAAGTGCCAAAAACTGCAAAGCACAATACATGTAATAGGCACAGTTCTTCGATTAAAAAGTATATGTGACCACACCATTCATCGCTTAAGTACGATTACAAAAATTCCTTCTCATTCCAGAAAAGATGGTCAAGCTCTTTTGTGCTGTCGTTGGAGCGACTGGGAGTGCGTTTCCTGTGGACATCGATGTGGGGAGTCGGTGGGAGACCTGAAGAAGGCGATCAAGGACGAGAGCGAGGACATCACCATTCCTGCGAAGAACCTGCAGCTCTTCCTGGCGAAGTAGGGAACCGAGTGGCTGAAGACTGAGAGTGAGGACGTGAAGGAGCTGAAGAAGGGCAGGAAAACGGCTACCGTCAAAGCGCTAACGAATGAAGACGAAGAGCTACAGGGGAGTCCGGCCTTCAGAAAGTATTGACGGGTATGGAGCAGCCATCCACCGACCAGATTCACGTGCTGGTGGTGGTTCTGGAGCAAGGACAAGTACTGGAGGGGTTGTGGGAGTCGCATACCAGTGTTCTTGGTCAACGATCTGCGTTGATGAGCGTCGCTCAACAAGATCAACCATTCCCCAAGAGACCGAAATTCCAGAAATACGTTGCATTCACTGGGCCAGTGACCGAAAGTGACTTCTCCGTCCCTTTGAGCACTATCCCTGCCTTTCAACGGATTAAAGAAGGCTTCTCTAGCAGCGACTGCTCACTCTATCTGTTGTATGGTCCGCGTCAATTTGGGAAAACCACAATTGCAAATGGCATCCAGGAATGGCAGCTTACTAGCCGCTCGGACATCATTTGCGTGTATTTCGAGCTGGGTGCGGTGTTTGCGGCCGACGAGACCAAATTCTGGAATCACTTGGGGATATTGGTCGACAATGAAAGCGATTGCCGCGATTTCAATTCTTTGATGACTTTAGTTGCAAGGTGCGCAGGTAACGGGAACAAGAAGGTCTGTCTGATCCTGGATGAAATGGATTGTCTGTTCTCCAACCCTGATTTGTTGTCCACATTTCTGCAAGTTATTCGAATGTGGAAAGCACAATCGGACAAGTTCTTTCTGGGATTTCTTGGGGTTGGAAACTACGACTTGGTGAATACCTACCAGGTATTTCGGGGATCTTCAAGCCCTTTCAACGTGTCTCAGTTGATTAAGGTCGAGCCATTTACACAATCCCAGATGGCCATGTTTTTCAGCCTGTTCAAGGAACTTTATCGATTTCCATTATCGCTTCAGGAGGGGATCAAGATGTTCTCTGGTGGTGCCCCCGGTGTGTTGGGGTCACTTGTTAGATTCACGATCGATGAACAAAAATGGGAGCTTGAGCTGGGTCAATGGGAGGAGTGGTTCTTCAGGGATCCCTATTACGCTTACTTGCAGATGTTCAATCGCACCTATGCTCGTATTCAACAAGATTTACAGAAGTTGAACGACGAAGAGTGGTGGTTACTCAAACAAATACTTGGAAATAATGAGGATTTAACGGCCAGGAACACAAATGCTCATCTCTTACTGCGAATGGGAGTTGTGTCCGAGCGGCGAGTTGACATCGGGCAGAGCAGGGTTAAATTTATGCTGGTCATCGTCTCTCCGATGATGAAGCGAGTGTGCCTTGAAGCGCTTCCTGCTCGAGAAATTTGTAAAGCTGTGGCTGCTGAGGATCCTGTCCAGCTCTTATGTGCTGCACTCGCCTATGTGGACCCGAACACCATTGCACATTTGCTCGTACAGAATCGCAGTTCTCCAAGCGAAGCCGTTTTTCATTTCGAAGTGTATGCAGCGATTCGTGATATTCTCAAGAAGACACACCGAACGAAACAGGTTTTTCCTGAAGTTAGAACCGCAGATATCAAAACCAGAGCAGACATTCTTATCATCAACGGAGACAAGCTCGCGGCGTACGAGCTGAAGGTAAACCAATTACTTGAAAAAGTGAAATTAACGTGGCGGCGGCACAAGCAAATGGATACAAAAGACAGTTCGGCGTTCAACGTATGCTCGTCGTGAACTTTGTTCCAGCTGCGTACAAGTTCGACAACGTTTATCGAGTGGAAACCTGCCCTACTGTTGAAATTGTTCACGTAAAATTTTCTGGATCGTTCGATGACTTCAACATCTTTTATCTGCCAGAGGAGGATATTCCTCAAGGAGAAAAGGACAAGTACTTTGGAATTTTGCAGTCTCCGCAATTGAGACAAGTCAAGCGCATCGATGTCAGCTGTCTGACGAGGTTGCTGAGGAAGCCCTCTTTCATCATGGATAGTGTTCAGTTTGACGATGAGATGGAAAATGTGACGAGGTGAATCGAATCATGGGAGGATGAGTGTTGGAGTGATGGAGGAACAGGATCGCGTGAAAGCGATTAAACAAGAACTCTGTCACCAAGTAGGATTGTAGTGCAAATCGAAGTTGCGTTTAAGATCACAATGGGTTGTTTGGTCCCGCGGGCTCCAGTCCCGAAATGCAGCGACGCTAACCTTGGTGTCGTTGCAGCCCATCCTTTTCGGAGGCCTTGTACCTCGTCGAGTGCAACTGAATACGACAATGGCGACATGGTACCTGTACAACCGCAGCTGGTCCCTTCATATGCCACACCGGTCACTCACAGTAGTGTGGGCACGAATAGACATCCAAAGCTCGCGAGCATGTCCGACCCTCCTTCAGCTCGAGCGCAGCAGATCTCGCAGCCACACGTTGTTTCTTGACCAGGAAGAGGTGCAGCTTATCCGTGCCATTCAAACTGATTGTCTTCTTTTCCTTGATCGCCTTCTTCAGGAGCGCCACCGTCCGAGTTTCGTCGACGTTGATAGTGATCCCGCTCCCTTTTCCGATGATGATACAGTCATACCATATGTATATCTTTGACGCGGCATACCGGTATATGAATTGCGTCGCTGGTGGTGTGTGTCACTGGTGTTGACTGTTGCTGCCGGCAGTTGTAGCAGTAGGTAGAACTCACTCTGACGTCAACAAGATGATGAAAGTTGGGGAGTCGCGGTCGATTAAGACTGGAAAGCAACAACATGATTCACCCCCACGCTTGAGGCACGCCCACGTGCTGGTGGGTTTCACATGCGGATAAGATGCGGCGTTTGAAGTGAGATTGCCCATGTACGGGATACTGGAGCTTGTCGTGGCTGTTAGTTAACCAAAGCTTCCATTCTCTCCCCTGGTAGCAACACTTGTTCCAGGATTGGAGCATACCTGCCCGGTAGTACATACTGTGCGTCTCGGGTCCGCGTACGTGCTCCATACCGTGTACGTGATGTTCTCCTCTTCCATGATTTTGATCTGAAAGACCCCGCGCGACCGTCGGATTCCTTGACGGTGTAGTTTACACCATCAGGCATTTCCAATGCCGTCCACATGTGATCGCGACCGGCCGAGAAATTCCGACCGGGGACATTAAATTCGTCGCTCATAACGAGGTCTCACATCGCTCCGCGCGATGAAGTGGTGGTGTGCGCGGATTCTGGAATGTCCGAGTCGATCCACGGACTGAGTCCCGAGCGAGTCGAGTGAAGTGAATCCGCACGTTCGGCCGTCGTGGTCCTCGCGACGAACGCGAACGCCGCGGCCAAATTTTGGTCGAGGTTCACTGGACACATCGAGCAACATTTCGATGGCAGAGCCGATGGTTCTTGTCATTGCGCACTGTGAATCAACAACAGCATCAAGTTGAAGAGGGATCACAGGTTTTGGTTGGGCCCAATGGCAACGAGGTGCATATGCACTCGTCTAGGAATTTGCGAAGGCACTTGCGCTAAGTTTAGGGGACACAATTGTTTCAAACGAACTCGCACCCCATGGTCGATAGGACGATCGTCATCACCGAAAATCACACCGTTTGGAATACAGGTTAGCACTAATACATGTCGTCGCGAACTCCACCAAAGACTTTTTGATGGCTACATGAGTTACCTTTTGACATCACGTGAAGAGCTCACAACAATCGTGGACGCTCGATTCGCAAGGAAACGTCATAGTCATTGCACTGCGAATGGAATCCCCCATCACTGTCGCCGTTGTTTGAACACGTCAGCACCACAATGGAAGAGCGATCGCACCCGCCGAAGCCACGATTTGCGCATGGATATCAGCAACCGCAAGTACGAGCTGTGGCATCGTACTGGGAGCGATTCATATTTACAGCACTGCCGGAATGGACCAACTCCTAAGACTTCACGTCGTCGACGCGGCCTCGCGAATGCTTTCACAATGCCATCCGAAGCAGTTAACGGCACCTCCGATTTCACGACGAGTGAATCTGCTGCAGAACCCTGCGCAATCGAACACTGCTGGACTTGTCGTGTTTGAGAGAGTTCTCGCCGTTCCGATCAAAGCCAATGACTGAGCGGAACCTTTCACAGTTATCCATCAGCTCCGCTTACAACATGCACACGGAGCAGCTTCACCTCCAGCGACTTGGACCCTCCAAAACCACTCAAAATACTACGAAGGACAGCAATGATCGTCGGCCATCGCCTGTAGAGAAAAAGAGCACCGAACTTGTTGGTCTTCGCTCTCGAATCGCACATGCCCATCGGAAGCTTATGTTCGCACCCATAAGCAAAGGTGATGACTTGAGGCACGTTCACTGCATTCCCACCACCAGGCAAAATCTGTCCCCGGTCTCGGCAGAAGCAACACCACAAACCGAAGTCTCGACCACCGCAACGCCCACGAACGGAACCAACTTCGACGATGCTGTCTGTGGCGGAGCAGCACGGGTTTCTCCAGGAACTGGATCTAGCTGCACTGATGACTGCGACGGGCTATTCACGAGCTGATTGTTCGCGCGGTGGGATCGCCATAACTTGCTCCATGGCGAAGAACTCTCATGGTGTCGACAAGGAGACACTACGCCACGGCGTACCTCAGTTGTCGGTGGAAGACCAGTTCTTCGTTGACCGTGCCTTCGACGTTCTGGACTCTGACAGCTCTGGGGCACTGGATTGGCCCGAGTTTATCGCAGCACTGTGCGCTGACGCTTCTCGCCGTAAAAACAAAAACTTCCTCTTCCACGCGTATGGTCAAAAGGATAGCACAGTGGAAATGACTTGGTTTCAGTATTGACGAAGTTGAACATGAAAAGGGCAACTTTAGTGCCGGTACGGCAACCTTTATTACCTCGATGCATCTCTTCTTCATCGACAAAACGATTTTCTCAAGATATTTCGCTGGCGTATGCCTCCATAGGAGCTTGCTCGCTCGAATTAGGTCCTCCTTCATCAAATACTGCCTGCCACCTGCATACATCTTGCAAGCTAAATAGTCCCCGTGTTTACTATAGTATTACCGTAGGATTCCAGTAGGAAGGCGAGTCTCGTATCGAAGGCAGCCCTCGAGCACGTTACTGCGGTGGTTTTTCAACTTGCACCCGATCCCTGTCCAGCTATAGCACTCTCTCGAGCCCAGTATGCGGCACCGGAAGCCCTAAGGCGCGCGTGGTGTCGTCGGCCGTCGCTGCAAGATGCAAGGTGACTATGGAAGCGCTTCCCGATAATGTAGCCCTTTAGTCATCCATACTGAAACCAAGTCATTTACACTGTGATATCCTTTTGACCAAGGCCCAGACCCTTGTATTAAAAGTCTTTCAATATTGCTCGGATCGTCACCAAAAATTACAGACTATATCCACTCGAAAAGCACAACTCGCACGATTGGCCAAAATAATCACGGATTGATGGGATGTGCTACCGTATAACCTGTGTAGTATCCGATAGAATGTTATATCCGACAAGCCGTATTAGCCAATCAGATGACTGCAATTTGGACACCACCGGATCGTTGTCATTTCCGACAGCTCCAAAATTGGTGGCCAAGGATCGATAAAAGTTAGGCACCAGACCACTAAAGCGCAGTCACTTCCCAACTCTTCATAGGCCGCGCACGAGCAAGTAAAGATGGAGGCCGCCGCGCTCGGCAGTACAAGCGCTTTACGCCGACGAATGAGTTTCGACTCCATGTCATTCACCATTCTGATTCTGACGGAGTGTCCTCTGCACTCGCCAAGTTCTACCCTGAGGCCAAAGGCACCTCGCTTGAGACTAAGCGCAAGAGCATCTACCTGTGGCAGAAACGCCGCGATACCATCGAGAAGGCCGGGAAGAGCAGCTCGTCCAGCGTGCAGCGCAAGCTCAGACCTGCAGGAAGTGGCACTGTGCTGTCGTCTGAGACGGAGTCTCAGCTTCTTCGCTGGGTCAACGCCTACCGCGCCGATGGGGCGCCAGTTTCGGCTCTTATGCTCCAGCTCAAGGCCCAGGAGTATGCGGCAGCAGCTGGTATACCGCGCGGCGTTTTCACCGGCACATGGGCTTGGCGGGCTGGATTCGTGCGCCGCCATGCGCTGCGGTTCCGTGCGCGTACGCGCCAAGGACAGAAGAGTCCCGTAGACGGCGAGGCTGCTGTTCTTGCTTTTAATACCAGGATGCGCGCAGTCATGCACCTCCTAGGTGTTGATGTCGCCTACAACGCCGACCAAACGCCCGTTGTCTTCGAGTACGTGCCGCGCACGACGCTCAACAAGCGCGGAGCACGTACGGTGAGGGTTCGTACATGTGGCAAGGACAAGGAGAGGATGACGTGCATGTTGCTTGGGTCCTCTTTCGGCGAGAAGCGGACGCCGTTTTTGATACTGAAGGGCCGCCCATCCAAGGTCGCGGCGACGCAAGCCGATAACGTGGAGCTGAGACACGGCTTCGGCAAGTATCTTTGGAAGCAGATCGAGATCCTCCAGGACAGACATGGCGTCCAGATCTACGTTAATAGCACGGGTTGGTGGAACACGTCGCTGACTCTCATTTGGCTGGCGTATCATTTCGGTGGACGTCAGCATCCAGAACAGCCTGTCTTTCTACTCCTCGACGACTTCTCTGCACATTGGACGCCGGAGGTGGTGCGCACCCGCGCTCACGACCTCAACATCCACTTGCTGGACGCACACAGGCGTCTGCCAGCCGGCGGACATTGCTTGGAACCGCCCGCTAAAGCAGCGTCTGCGCCAGCGCTGGGTAAGCTGGCTGATGACCAAGCTGGCTGGGAGGGAGAGCAGCAAGGTCAAGGCGCCGTCCAGGAATGACGTGGTTGACTGGGTTGCCAGTGCGTGGGAGGGGCTGTCCGCTTCGACGATCTCGAACGGGTTTAACGGCATACTTGCCGTGCCACCTGTCGACCCAATGTTCGAGGCCTCGTCCAATGCTCTTGCTGAGGAACTAGAGCGTTTGCAGCTCCTTGATCCTGATGTTGGTGAGGTCGCTGATGAAGAAGACGTAGTAGATATGATGACTAGAGGAGAAGTAAGCGTCTAATGCAAGTGTTGGACTTTGTTCGAATCGTTCCCCGCGCTGGGAGGGTTCTCTGGGTAACCCCCTCCTGAATCTTATGGCAGCATTCGCGAGTGCGATTTCGGTGGTTTTGAGCAAAACGTCTGCTTTTCCACAGGGATTGTGAATTATCATTTTTAAGGGGGCCGAACCCAAAAGTCAGAAGGGTGTCGGATACAGACAACGACGGTGAAATCCGTACCCCCATAAAAATCCGCACCCCTGCAGTGGGACGGACCAAGGCAAAAAAACAAAAACGAGGCAGCAAATTTTAAACATATTTATCCAATCAGTGTGTTAGAAAATTACTGGTCCGCACGGAGTTATCTCCCTCACCCTTTGCATTTCCCTTTGTGTAGGGAGCCGCCATGGCTCCCCAAGCATCTTACTCCGTCAAGCAAAAGCGTGAAGCTTTAGACAGCATCAGTCGTACTGGCTGCAAGCCAACGGCTCGAAAGCTCGGTATCCCGTTATCTACGTTGCATGATTGGCGGAGACAAGAGCAGGAATTATTCAGCTTCAAGGGGGCACAGACAAGCAAGACGCTAAAAGGACAGGGGGCTAAGGGCATCATAACATTCGGACACGACATGGTGACCTACATGAAGGATCTGCGTCGCGAAGAAGAGGTACTGCAAACATTATGGTCTGAATGTTTGCAAATTAAATTGACTTCTTTTTGTAAAGTATTTGTGTACAGGAAATATGATTGAATATATAAAACAAGAGCATCCCACTTGGCTAGAGGCGTATTTAGCGACGAAGTCAAGTGACGAAAGGCGTGTAAACGCATTGATGCGCTTGTACCAGAGGTTTGCAAGCCGGTAAGAAAACTATCTTTTCTAATATTGAGCTACTTGTTTTGAAAAGTATATTATTAACTTATCTTTTGATATTTCAACATTTTGTTTTTTTATAATATGGTGTTTAGGCATGGGTTTTCAACGTAGCCACAACATTCGAAGAAAAACGAAGCTGTACTACAGCAGACGCATTTAGAATTTGCAATCAAGTTTTGGAGCGAATACAGCCATTTTCCGGATAGTGCTATCTACAACGTCGACGAAACGGCCATTTATTTCGACACTCCACCCCACAAAATATGGGCCCTCAAGGGGAGGCGTGGATCAGCAAAAGTCAAGCATATGCAGAAGAATTCCGGAAGACTCACAGCTGTGCTCACCATTCGGGCTGACGGTACGTTCATTTATTTTACATTTAATTTACTGTATACTGAAACTAAGTAACGTTATTTGATTTAGGAAAAACTGCCAATACTCTTCATTCTGCGAGGAATACCTGGCGGCACTGTGGAGACAAATGAGTTGCCAACATATCCAGATGGACATGTTTATACAGTCCAAGAACATGGCTGGATGGACGCAACTGTTTGGGAGTTTTATATTGAAAGTTTGCTTAAATTTGAAATAGATTCTCCCTCTGTCCTCCTTCTCGATAACTTCGATTCCCATGTATCGGAAGGAGGACAGAATGTGGTAGCGGAGGCTACCTCAGCACTAATGTGCCCTGTTCCGCCAAACAGCACGTCTGTCTGTCAGCCTCTTGATGTTGGAGTTATGGGTCCACTCAAGAAGAAGCTGACAGGCGTATGGCTATCAGAAAATATTAATGGTACACGCACCGCGCAGCAAAGAGACTTGGCGCGATCAAGCGCACCATTACAGCATGGGAAGGCATCACAGAGCACTGTGTTGTGCGTAGCTTTGAAAGGCAATTCCAAGATATCCTGAAGTCCAAGTATAGGATAAAAATGTTTTTCACCAATCACAAATAGCGAATCACTGATGGGTACGGATTTTTTTGTCGAGATGCCCCGTTTACTTTTGTATGGCGGATACAGTTCAGTGAGGGTACGGATTTCACCGTCGTTGTCTGTACTACACAGGCTATACGGGATCCTTATGGCCAGAACCTACTGTAACGGGGTTTAAAATGTGTCAAGGTATCACTATAGATGAACCCAGTCGATAAAGACCATTGCTAATATCTACAACACAGGATATAATGCACGGCTGCTAATAAACGCGCCGCAGGAGCGGCTGCGGAAACAGCAACGTGAGGAGCAGGGAGCGGCGTGTGCGCGGACATCGACCCGAAGCCTTTTAGTATGCAATATTTGGCGCTGAACAAGTATGATAGTGGATGCTTTTCATTAACAAATGTATTGAAAAAATCCCCATCGAGCATTAATTTGACAAGTATTAATTAAGCGCCATAGTTAAGCCTGAATACCGAGTCGGTGGATCGATAAGTGATTAAGTACACCAGGATATTAGACAACAGAGGTATTAAGTTGGCCAGGGTTCTCTGTATACAATTTGGCAGGGTGTTAAAGTCATATCAGTGATATGATATCACACCGTGTGCTATCCCACTGTACTGTACCGTATACGTATGTGACCACACCATTCATCGCTTAAGTACGATTACAAAATTTCTCCGTTCATTTTTTCTCATTCCAGAATCCGCTAGCTCAAGAAAGGATGGTGAAGCTCTTTTGTGCTGTCGTTGGAGCGACTGGAAGCGCGTTCGAGGTGGAAATCGACGAGGGTGCATCAGTATCAGCGCTGAAGGACTCGATCAAGGCGAAGAAGAAGAACAGGATTCAGTGTGACCCTGACGAGCTGCAGCTCTTCCTGGCGAAGAAGGGCGACGCGTGGCTGAAAGATGACGATCCTGCTGCGCTGGAGTTGGAAGAAGGAAATACGCATCAAGACATTCAAACGGTGATCGATGGCGAGAAGATGAGGGCGACGAAGACTTGCAGCACTGGCTGTTTGACAAGAACAAAATGCCGCAGCCATCCACTGACCAAATCCACGTGCTGGTGGTGGTTCCGGAAAGTTCAGCGAAAGAAGCTACGGCCGCGTTGACGCCGGTGATTATTGACCAAGTGGAGATGGCAATGAATAAGGTTCTGAAGGAGCGGGATGAGAAGATGCTATCGATTTCCATATCAACATGCACACGCTCGAAAGAAGGGAACGTGATGACAACATTGGGTTACAAGTACTGACCATTGATGTCGCGGAAGACATAGATGGCTCGATTCATCCTTACGCATGGCACGAAAACGTAGCTGAGGACCACTTAGAGCAACGGACGGGGTACATGCAGTACTTTCGAGACAACCTTCCGGGTGTCTTGAATCAAGACGATAGCAGAACAACTCCTTCAAGATCTTCCCCAAGACTGAAGCCCAAGTATTATCTGAAGGACTCAGCGCAGGTGAAGAACTTGCTCGACTGCGATGTTTCAAGCAGTTTGCCCTTCAAAGTGAAGGGGACGACGGATATGATGATTATCGACGAAGCGGCAAACTCCATGGATGAAGTTTTTGCTGGTCTTCACTTTGTGATCGAACTCAAGAAGGAACAGTGTGGTGTCAAAGAACGATGCCAAATACTGCTTGAGTTGGTTGCGGCGGACTTGAAAAGTGAAAACCGTTGTGCTCCTGTGGGATTGCTCACCAACTTGAACAACTACTGGTATTTTCTGTGGTTCACGCCAGGCAGAGAAATCGCGAGATTGACGCTCAGGTGTCCAGCTAACGGATTCCAAATGATGAAAGAACTTCTGAAGGAGACAAATAGGGTTGCATCAACTGGAGTGTTTCCCATGCGGATTCCTTTCTTGCGTGTACCTCTTCCGAAGCGTCAGAAGTTGCTCAAAGCTGCACCTGCAGGCGATGATGCCGCAACAGAAATGCTGGAGAGATACGAGTTGATGTCTGATGAGCTCAGTCCGGAGTTCTTGCTGGCGAGGAGGATGGAATACGAATTTCGAATGGTTCGTGAAATGCCGATTCACAGTGGAATGTACTCCTAATGGTTTAGATAAGAAGCCGAGTCTGGACCAAATCAAGTTATCCAGAAGCTCACTGCAGACGCTGCCACTGCTTTACTAGTTATCTTAAGGTGAAGAAGACTCAAAATTCGAAGCAGTGATAAATGAATATCCTTATTAAGCACACATGCCTGGAATCGTTAGATTCAATATTACCGGTAGTAAAACAATTCAGCTCAACGTAACTTGCTACTTTTGCTCCTTAATTATTGTTTATCCTAACAAATGTAAAGTTTATAGTATATAAAGATGGCGTACTCATCCGATAAATATCAACTTAACAAGGAGCGTATCAAAGCTCAAAAGCGCTACTGTCTCAATACGAGAGAAACACGTATCGATAAGCAGCGAGAGTACGATGAGAAGCACCGCGATCAAATTAATGCTCAAAAGCGAAAGTTGTACGCGGTAAAGAAAAAATCGAACTTAAGCAAAGTGAAACCGAAAATACCAGCGAAACCTAACTTAGCTAATTAATGAAAAAATCGAAAATAGAAAGTCGATACTGAGATAGACCGCACCTAAATCACTTTTAGGAGTTGATGATAGCTACATTCAATTTCTATTTGGATGCGATACAGTATCAGAGATCTCTAAGGTGGATTTAGCGCGCAATTTACTTCCTCGATCGACTGTTGGATTTGGTAAGCACAAGACCAAATCGTTCGAATGGGTCAAGGCCAACGATAAAAATATTATCATTGGCTCCAAAGTCTTGACAAGGCTTTTACCACGTATCTCTAAATTAATTTTTTCAGATTTTTCTTGAGGTCTAACATATAAAGACGATCCTGAGCGAAAAAGTATAACTATAACGACGACCCCACGAGGGGAAAATGTAACCACCGATAATATATAGCAAGTGTGTTTGCCTACGAACTTGAGGGATTAAATAGATTAAATATCCGAGCTATTAAATTGGGGAGCAGCTACCGAGTCAAGGTTCGTGGTAGAACCGGTAAGATGGTATATGTTAGCAACATTTCCAACCGTAAGAATCAGGAACTCGTAGCTAAGCAATATAAGGTCTCTACGGATCAACTCAAAAGCACATGTCGGCTAACTACAAAGCTGACCCTAAGTACCGTTTCTACAACAACAAAAATGGAGTCTCATCTATATGAGAGTATCCAGGCCTCAGAGTTCTATGACAAGCTTGAGAACGTTCTCGCAAGCCAGAAGAATGATTTCAAGGTCAATATCGCTCTAGGATATGATCTAATCAGCAAGACGGATGATAGTTTTAGTCAATATTGGCATCCACACATTGCTAACACGTCTGTATTCGAAAGACCGGTTGCCATCAACAGCAAGGCAGACATTCGTAAGAAGGTCATTTCCGAGATTCGATCAATGGAGTTAGTCGACAAGCTCAACTACCCATCGAGTGGATATTAGCTTAAGGCGATAACAGGATTTAAGATTTTCATTTACCATCGCGAGCATGCCCTTGAGATAGCGAGGTTGTCATCCCCAAGATCATCCGCGATAACAAGCGTGTTATCAACTTCCCGAAAACGAACAACAAATGCGTTTTCCACTGCATTGCTTACCACACCCAGTCTGGTACTAAGAAAGATCCACGGCTCATTCAGGCTCTGGTGAAGGCGGCGTTCAAGCGCTACTGTTCTTTCAAGGGTATTATTTATACACTGAGTCTGTTCCGTAATTTCAAGCCGATCGATCTTCTACAGCTTGATGAGGTGGAGGAATGCTTCCAACTGAGCATAAATGTATATTCGATGAATGTGGCTTCTGGGAAGGTCTCAGGAGGTGCTTATTTTAGTGGCAATTGTTTGTTTGGATTAGCGGTATCTGCTACCGACATTAACGGAATCATTCGGACATCATCGCAGCCATATATTACATCGCTTGGTACTTTAAACGGCCTATCCACTACTGGGAATATATCTTGCGGAGGATTAGTTAATGGATTTCTAGGATATGGCAATCAAGGATTGATTACATCCGTAGAAACGCTCACGGAGCTCGGAATCGGCGCTGCCGCGTCCTCAGAGTACGTACGGATTACTGGAAGTCGTTTGACTATCTTGATGGCTCATACACGCGAATGGTAAGATTTGCTGACTCTAATGCTACACCTGTAGACTTTCAAATAGAAGTAGCAAATGATACTAACGCCACTTCTAGCAACGCCGCGTGGATTGGCACGAGAACGAATAACGATTTGAGATCTGGAGTGAACGATGGAACTGCAATGATACTAACGGCGGAGATCGTCTTGGAGTAGGAGCAACGTCTCCGAACGTTCCTCTTCATATACCAGGCTTCACCTCAATATCGTACGGCAATAAATCTACCATGGTTTACCGACTTCGTACAAACAACGGCGTAACCGAAATGACTCTCGGGCCAATTTTGTATGACACCGCTGCCGTTTTTGGCGGCTACATTTCGTGCGCGGCTCCAGCAACAACAAGTGACCAATGACTACAACGAAATATTTAGACTGCTCCTCTTGATCGCATCAAAATTCTATACAACGAGTGTGATGTTGTTCTCTATGAGTGGATGCTGTCCGAGAAACGCCAAGGACAGGAGGCTGGTTTAATCGCCCAAGAGCTCGTTCGTGCTAGTCTAACTGACTTGGTATCTGTATTCCATCGGGATGGAATGCCCGAAGGCGAGGATGCGAATATTTCACCGAAGGATGTGCAGCTTAACGTAGATTACAGTCGCATAGCTGCGTACAATATGAAGACGATTCAGCATTTGTTAGCTGAAATAGAGGAGCTAAAAAGAAAATAAGAGCTGCCGCGTTAAATAGCAAATGTCTTCACCGAAGACTTTTTTGAGACGGTTTGTAAGCCCATATTGCGTCCACCTGTCGTCTGTGTAGAAGCATCGGACGTCTTCATAGTTTTACCAAGATCGGTAACCCATTCGACAGCTTGAGTCTGCTGAGCTCGCTCATGAATGATCCAATTTTTCATGATGGATTAGAGCTCCGCGATGTTGAGATCGCTACTATCACCATATCTCCCAGCGGAACTCAAGATGATTCGGGGTTGAAGAAGAACATTGTTTTATTAACTCGACGATTTTTAGCTCGCTATATTATCGAGTAATAATATCCTTGAGCTCAGAATCAGAAATCAATCGGTTGTTGTACATATCCACACTGAGAGACTTCTGCTGCCGAATAATGGATGGATTGACCTTGCCTAGATCCATCTCGCCTTTCAGCTTATCGTACTCGGATCTCAGTGAGTCAAGCCGATTCTCGAGCTTATCATGGAATTGATATTGAGATGAGTGATTGCAAGGATCTCCTTGAACATTTTTTTTGTCATTGATGGTTAGCTTGTCGTAAGAAGCTTGATCAATATGCTGCTTGTAGACAAGGGTCTTGATCATGAGTTGAAGACTATCACTGATCTTGCATTTAGGTCCACATTTACGACAATTGGGCTGCACAATCACCAGTGTCTTAGCATCGAGATCTGGCAAGCGAACGTATTTGCTCCCAATCTGACGATACGCGTACGCACTCGGAGTGTCTAAGCTCTGAGTTTCGTTAAGATTGTACGTACGTCCACGTCTGACAACACCATCCAGCGGAGCAACACCAGCGCCTCTTAGACCACGCCCTTTCAACCCACTCCGTCTTTGTTTCTCAAACGCTTTAGCAGCACGCTCTCGCTATTCTCTTCTTGCTTCTCATAAACACGTTCGTTATATCGCTTAGTCTTCATTGAATAAACAGCTTTAGTGACTTTTACTGCAGCCCTTGCAGCCTTCAGTACGGAATTGTTTCGCCGGCTAAGCCCGGCCGTCTTAATTGCTTCTAACTGCCTCTGAGCCTCTCCATACTCTTGAACGCCCCCTCTGCATCGTCGTGGATCTTCGGTAGCTGCTCATCGTGATCGTATGGCTCTGCACTTTCTTGCTTAATATCAGATGCGTTGTTGAAGATGACTTCACGAATAATCTTAAGATTGGCATTTACATTATTAATCATTTTCAGTTCATCGTTGCCTGCTGGGGTTTCTATATTGCTTGCAGTGCGATATGCATATTCCAATCTATCAAGCAGGGATAGAAACGTATCCATCCATTGAATAGTCTTCATTAAATCAGTCCAAACTTTTCCAGATATAGACTATATTCTTTGTTTAAAATATTTAGATATCGATCCTCACTTGGGACACCAACATAATACGTGTCGTGAACTTTACACCTTTGTTGTAACCAACAATAGGGCGAAGACGGAATGGAATCACAACCTTCTTATCGAAAAGACTCTTGTAGTACTCGTACAGTATTTTCTTAGCTTCGCTATCAAGGATTGACAATTTATGATCTCTGTCTTCATCTAATCTAGTTTTAATATCATAACGTGCCTCTGCTCATCATTATCACCTGTAGGTTCGGATGATTTAATAGTCTTTTCGACATCACTTGCCCCTACCATAGTGAGTTTTAAGCCTCTGCTCTTCACCTTTCCAAAATTCTCTAAGTGTCGATTGACAATCAATTTTTATTGCTGATGTATGCTTCAGATTTGATCCTTTGCCATACACATCAATGGAACCTTTTTTAACCCAAACGAATTGATTCGGGCTGCTTTCGTCAGATTTGTACATTTCTTTGAAGATTGGTAAGATACTCTTCATCAGACCATTAGACTCCAGCATCTCCCATTTTTTTAAATAATCCATAGCAACTGGAATCGGCTTTGCTTGTTGTCAGATGTTGTCGACGTTGAATTCCGACAAAAACGGATGTCAGGTAGTCTTCGATCCTTAAGTATAACATCGAGATCCCTCTAGTTCCTCGCCTGCTCCCATCTTCTTTCCAATCGCGCAAGTGTTCGCGTCAGAGTGACTTCATCACGCATGGCCCCAACTTCATCGATTGAGTTGCTTTCTCCGCCATACAAGATATCCCTGATTTTTGCTTCAGTGGCTATCCAGTCGATAGTTTGATCGTTTTTGGTTTTGTTCCCGTTAGAAGCGAGCCTTAGAGATGTTTTATCTCCTAAGAAGTATCTCTCATCATCTCTTCCAGTTTTTTTCGAATAGGAAAGATTCCTAAAGAACCCCAGTTCGAATTGTTAGAGAACAAGGCCTTGATCCACTCCCGCCCAGCGACCTGATCCTCTGTATCTACAGGTTTTGTAGCTCTTATAG
This sequence comes from Phytophthora hibernalis, assembly GCA_012656075.1. Lineage (NCBI taxonomy): Eukaryota > Oomycota > Peronosporomycetes > Peronosporales > Peronosporaceae > Phytophthora > Phytophthora hibernalis. The sequence goes on along the minus strand of JAAKBF010000297.1, from coordinate 5,398 downwards.
TAGAAATGTTAGCATCAAGCGGCTGAGTACCAGCATCAACTACTATCGATCCCAGCATCAGATGTTTAAGGACGAGCTTGGACGTTTCTATCAGTCATATTCACACGATTCGTGTTCATAGATGTCTCAACCATAACTGGTGATACCTCAGGGTTTTTCACGGAGTTTTCACTACTCAGACTTTTTTTCTCCGACATGTCGGTCTGAGTCGATTCGGTTGATTTCTTAGCTACCGTAGTAAATGCTTTATCAACATCGCTGGCCCAGGATGCTCCTTCACACATGCCACGCTTGGCTTTCGCTTGGCGAACTCGTTCTGAGCCCTTTCAAGCAGCTCATGCCGCTTTTGTCTCTCTCTGAGCTAGTGAAGTAAAGTTAGGGAACATATTAACCTGTATATGAGTGCTAATAAAAAGAGTGGGCATAAATACTATGACAGGGTCTCAAGACTCTGCCTACGTCCGAGCTCGCTACCAGTACGTAGGCATTACCGAATCATTACGATATGGCATATACGCATGGCAAATATGGTTCCGCTCATTTAATAAATTAATATATCGGTTCTTGATACAGTGGACGGTACTCCAAATATCTCCTCGAGCTCATTTTGATACTTCACATTAGTTACCGTTGTTCAAAAATTGGATACTGGATCTAGATCAAGTAACCCATTTTTGATCCTGCTCACCTCTTTAATAATCCATATCTGTCGCCGAAGCGTGGCGAGCTCCCGCTCTTTATCTAAACAATTGGGGCACATTATTAAACTGTGGGAATGTATATATATATATATCAAGTCAACATACTTTAGAAAAATCTGTAAAAACATACCTAGTTAAATATATCTGAACTCAATACTTAAGAGAATGTCTCTACTATTTATACTATCAAGCTAATTGTTGTTCATTTAACTTCTTTCTTCTAACGCCCAGTATGCGTTCTCGAGTGTTGATCTCTTGTTCTTATTTATCAATCGTAAATTATCCTGTTGTCTGCTTCTGCTCGGTTATGATTCAGCTCCGACTCCATGACCTTGCTTTTGCCTCGTTTGGGGTCATCCAAATAGAGCTGTGGGTGGTGCTGTTATAGTTGTCGATCAGGTCAGCGATAAGTTTCTGGGTGATCGCTTTCGGTGATGGAGCGGGAGAAATCCTCCCGGGCGACCTTCGGTCAGCCTTATCTTAGTCAGGCGCTGCGTCAGCGTTCTGCTGAAGCGTTCAATCTTACCCATGGCTCCGTGGTCTCCTGGATCGTTGTTGTAATGTTCGATTTTCTTGGTTTTGAAGAATTTTGAGCGTCCTTGTTCATGAATTCGCTGCCGTTATCACTCGTTAGGATATCTACTTTCTGTAGGCGAACTAATGATTTGATTGCAGTCAATACAACCGATGCAGTCTTAGTTTTAAGTAGCTTAGCGTAGCCAAGTCGTGGGTTGATATGCATGCATGTCAATATTGGGCGACTCTCCCAGAAACCGAGATCCATCTGCCACGAATTTGGGTTGTGTGACGTGATTTTAAACCCATCGTACTTCTTCTTCTGCTCCTGGAATCGTTGAATGTCTGACTGAGTCGCATACCATTCCTTCACTATTTTGAAAGTTATTTTTTGGGTCTAACTCTCTCGCCTTCTCATATAGAGCTTGAGCAACAACATACCCCGTTTTAGGCTCGTAATAAAGTTTATTCAGGAGCTCCGCCATGGCTATGTTATAGTCCATAAAAATGAACAATTTATTAGACTCCTTTAAATATCGAGCGCGATTGTTGAAATCCCATCTCATAGTACTTGCCGCTTATCGTAGTAGTAATTGAGGGCAGTTTTCCTTTGCGTGTATGTAATTATCGATTTGGACGCCTTGCTAATGCGGAAGCCTTTGTTAGTACCCTGAAGGGTGATACGACAGTCTCGAACCCATCTGGGTTGAGTACATCCTCGTTGCGACCTCGACCCTGATGCACTCCTTGGTGCTGACTTTGACCTTGTACTCGGAGTCAGGCAGGTAGCAAATGTAGTTCTTGCTCGATATTGAGACCATCGCATCACCAGATCACTCATCCTTAAAAGGCCAGGCGTACGGCGATCAAATTTCGGAACCTCAGTGTTGTAATCACGTGAGAACCACTCGTACTTGTGCTGATTTAAGTGCTCATGTAGCTCAGGTTTGATGCAGTTCTGGAATGGATTCTCACAACGGAAAGCGATATAGGCACTGTCAGTGTCTATTTCCTGGTACTGGAAATCGCTGCGATCGAAGTAGAAGTCAATGCAGTCGTAGTAAAACTGAAGCATTATCAGCTTGGTGAGCTGATAGATTGCAATACTCAGATGGATCGGGAGGTTGTTCTTAATTCGTCGTTTTTTCATGGTGATCTCAGCGGTATCGTTCAGCTCATCGAGACCATGGAATGTGAAGTGTTCGATACGTGATTTGATTATGGCATCGTCTGACTCGTACTTGATCTCCTTGCGCTTAGTCATATCCATGCCAGATCGACCGAAAGCACTGTTGCCCACCAGTTTCATCATTTCTGCAATCATGGCTTTAGACTTATCAGCATCACCCTCCCGTCGTGCGTTCGACACAGCATCCATAAATGGGGAGAATGCTTTGTGAGAGCTAGCATTGATGAAGCTGTAGGTCTTGGTGATCTCCATACCGTGGGAAAGGTACCACTTGAGCAAAGGAGCGTAAATGAGAATCTTCTCTCCAAAGTAGCTACCAATTAGCTTGCGGGAAGGATTTGCACGACCTGATTCTAGAGCCTGGTTGTATTCGTACATGTGAGCACCAATGATGCCCTGATCTTCACAATCGATGACCGTATTCTTGAAAATGGGGGTCATCTCGCTGAAATACCCCTTCAAGTGCTCTGGCGTCCGAATATCACACTCAAGGAAGCCAAATATCTTGTCGTTCTTGATATCGTCGATGATTCCATCATAAGCCTCGATGGTGGTCAGTCTCCCGCATGGCATATCATTACCAAGTGCCCATAGGTACAGAGCGGTAGCATCGAAGCCGATGATCTTTTTGCACATCTTGTCATCTAGAATCTTGGTTTCGTTACGCTTAGCGTAGCGGCTGATGGTCCTACAGCAATGTTGGCTTTCATCTTACCATAAATCTCCGATTCCTCCTTATCAATGCTATAGACCAGTCTATCCGAGTTGAAGTCAAGTAGCTTTTGTATCGGAACCCGCTGAGCGACATGTCCTCGCGACATTGCATTCGATGCAGTTTCCATCAATATGACCTAGCTTGTTATTGACACGGTCGGATGATGCTGTATCTATGGTCAGTTGACAGTAGCAAAGACCGCATAAGTACTTTTGCCGCTTGAGTAGATCATTCGAATGCTCGACAGTCATGTCGTCATCGCGACCAGCATCCGCATCCTGGTTTCTGTATCCACCCATGCGCTTAGTAGGAAATCTGAATGCTTTTGCTGGCTCCCTGCTCTCTTTTGAGGTTGTTGAAGCACGTCTGGTACATGACCTTCTCACTCAGTCGTGGAAGGGATACATCATCGGCAAACATGTCCAGCTCGAACCCCTAGAACAGCTCACGCTGGGCCTTGATAGCCTTGATGAATGGAACTACATCGAGATTATTGTACCAAATGAGTAAGTCTTTGATAGACTTCATCTCATAGTGCTTCCACACGAACTTTACTCGCTCGTAGTCAGAATTACTGATGCTGGTGCCACGAAGCGCACTATCGAATGCTGATTTGGGAGGGATTTTGATTTCGCTGAGCACGTCGAAAGCTTTGATATACTCGTACGGAAATAGCCCCTTACCCAGACCACAGAGACAACGAATCTTGTCATCACACTTGCATCCACCGAGATATGTAGTAAGGTACTTGTCATAGCTTGTACCAGCCGGGACGTAGTTAGTAATATCAAGCATTTTCAAATCATCGGTGGCGATGCACATGTAGCAAGGCTTCTTGATAACAGAGTTGATGTTTCTGGTGCCGATAACAGCAACCATATCGTTCAGGATGAGGTTGATATCGTAGCGGCTGCTGTTGAAGCCAAATACCGTTACTTGATCGAGCTGTTGCTTGATTTTACCATAATCCGTCCTGTGCTTACCAAAACCAATGATGCTGTGGAAATCGAAGAAGGTGGAATATTTGGCTTCCCGAATCCACCTATCTACGTCGTCCATAGTGTAAGTTTTACCTAAATCGACTCCAGGAATCTCCATACCTGGTAATCTGTGGGCGTTGATGATCTTACGGAGGAGCGACTCAAACTTGGATACGTTGTATTGCTGGATCTTCGAGCCCACATCGCCATTTATATTTGAACATATCCGTAAGCAAGGCCTTCGGACGTCATCTACAAAGCAACGCACCTCCTCTGTTAAGCTATCCGCTACCGAAACTGATACCGTAATGTGCTCGTTTGTGAAGACAGTGCTCTATCCATGTTGATCCATGTTGTACCACAGTCGGCTTAAGAATGGCCTCGACATCATAAACGATGAAATGGTCAAGATACTGGTCCATAGCCTTGATCGAGTACTTCGTGAGCAATCATTTAATAGTGTTCTGAACTGGCTTGTTGATAGTTGGTTGAACTGGGACGCTCTCGATTTTTACGAGCTCACACTGTTTTTGTGTGGTTGTTATGCTTGTCATGGCTAATGAAAATCATCTCACACTTCGAACACTGGTATTCAATCTGGAGCATGTCCAGGTTGGTGATGTAGAGAGCGTGATTCTCGAGGGAGAGAATTTTGATCGCCTCATACACCTTGTCCGATGGGCGAATGCATTCAACCTTCCCAGAAGCCACATTCATCGAATGTACATTTATGCTCAGTTGGAAGCATTCCTCCACCTCATCAAGCTGTAGAAGATCGATCGGCTTGAAATTACGGAACAGACTCAGTGTATAAATAATACCCTTGAAAGAACAGTAGCGCTTGAACGCCGCCTTCACCAGAGCCTGAATGAGCCGTGGATCTTTCTTAGTACCAGACTGGGTGTGGTAAGCAATGCAGTGGAAAACGCATTTGTTGTTCGTTTTCGGGAAGTTGATAACACGCTTGTTATCGCGGATGATCTTGGGGATGACAACCTCGCTATCTCCAAGGGCATGCTCGCGATGGTAAATGAAAATCTTAAATCCTGTTATCGCCTTAAGCTAATATCCACTCGATGGGTAGTTGAGCTTGTCGACTAACTCCATTGATCGAATCTCGGAAATGACCTTCTTACGAATGTCTGCCTTGCTGTTGATGGCAACCGGTCTTTCGAATACAGACGTGTTAGCAATGTGTGGATGCCAATATTGACTAAAACTATCATCCGTCTTGCTGATTAGATCATATCCTAGAGCGATATTGACCTTGAAATCATTCTTCTGGCTTGCGAGAACG
>JAAKBF010000296.1:0-42176 GCA_012656075.1 Phytophthora hibernalis | reverse complement strand
TATTTAAAGGAGTCTAATAAATTGTTCATTTTTATGGACTATAACATAGCCATGGCGGAGCTCCTGAATAAACTTTATTACGAGCCTAAAACGGGGTATGTTGTTGCTCAAGCTCTATATGAGAAGGCGAGAGAGTTAGACCCAAAAAAATAACTTTCAAAATAGTGAAGGAATGGTATGCGACTCAGTCAGACATTCAACGATTCCAGGAGCAGAAGAAGAAGTACGATGGGTTTAAAATCACGTCACACAACCCAAATTCGTGGCAGATGGATCTCGGTCTGGGAGAGTCGCCCAATATTGACATGCATGCATATCAACCCACGACTTGGCTACGCTAAGCTACTTAAAACTAAGACTGCATCGGTTGTATTGACTGCAATCAAATCATTAGTTCGCCTACAGAAAGTAGATATCCTAACGAGTGATAACGGCAGCGAATTCATGGACAAGGACGCTCAAAATTCTTCAAAACCAAGAAAATCGAACATTACAACAACGATCCAGGAGACCACGGAGCCATGGGTAAGATTGAACGCTTCAGCAGAACGCTGACGCAGCGCCTGACTAAGATAATAAGGCTGACCAGGTCGCCCGGGAGGGATTTCTCCGCTCCATCACCGAAAGCGATCACCCAGAAACTTATCGCTGACCGATCGACAACTATAACAGCACCACCCACAGCTCTATTTGGATGACCCCAAACGAGGCAAAAGGCAAGGTCATGGAGTCGGAGCTGAATCATAACCGAGCAGAAGCAGACAACAGGATAATTTACGATTGATAAATAAGAACAAGAGATCAACACTCGAGAACGCATACTGGGCGTTAGAAAAAGAAGATAAATGAACAACAATTAGCTTGATAGTATAAATAGTAGAGACATTCTCTGTATTGAGTTCAGATATATTTAACTAGGTATGTTTTACAGATTTTTCTAAAGTATGTTGACTTGATATATATATACATTCCCACAGTTTAATAATGTGCCCCAATTGTTTAGATAAAGAGCGGAGCTCGCCACGCTTCGGCGACAGATATGGATTATTAAAGAGGTGAGCAGGATCAAAATGGGTTACTCGATCTAGATCCAGTATCCAATTTTTGAACAACGGTAGCTAATGTGAAGTATCAAAATGAGCTCGAGGAGATATTTGGAGTACCGTCCCACTGTATCAAGAACCGATATATTAATTTATTAAATGAGCGGAACCATATTTGCCATGCGTATATGCCATATCGTAATGATTCGGTAATGCCTACGTACTGGTAGCGAGCGAGGCTCGGACGTAGGCATAGTCTTGAGACCCTGTCATAGTATTTATGCCCACTTTTTTATTAGCACTCATATACAGGTTAATATGTTCCCTAACTTTACTTCACTAGCTCAGAGAGAACAAAAGCGGCATGAGCTGCTTGAAAGGGCTCACAGACGAGTTCGCCAAGCGAAAGCCAAGCGTGGCATGTGTGAAGGAGCATCCTGGGCCAGCGATGTTGATAAAGCATTTACTACGGTAGCTATGAAATCAACCGAATCGACTCAGACCGACATGTCGGAGAAAAAAGTCTGAGTAGTGAAAACCCGTGAAAACCCTGAGGTATCACCAGTTATGGTTGAGACATCTATGAACACGAATCGTGTGAATATGACTGATAGAAACGTCCAAGCTCGTCCTTAAACATCTGATGCTGGGATCGATAGTAGTTGATGCTGGTACTCAGCCGCTTGATGCAAACATTTCTACTATAAGAGCTACAAAACCTGTAGATACAGAGGATCAGGTCGCTGGGCGGGAGTGGATCAAGGCCTTGTTCTCTAACAATTCGAACTGGGGTTCTTTAGGAATCTTTCCTATTCGAAAAACTGGAAGAGATGATGAGAGATACTTCTTAGGAGATAAAACATCTCTAAGGCTCGCTTTCTAACGGGAACAAAACCAAAAACGATCAAACTATCGACTGGATAGCCACTGAAGCAAAAATCAGGGATATCTTGTATGGCGGAGAAAGCAACTCAATCGATGAAGTTGGGGCCATGCGTGATGAAGTCACTCTGACGCGAACACTTGCGCGATTGGAAAAGAAGATGGGAGCAGGCGAGGAACTAGAGGATCTCGATGTTATACTTAAGGATCGAAGACTACCTGACATCCGTTTTTGTCGGAATTCAACGTCGACAACATCTGACAACAAGCAAAGCCGATTCCAGTTGCTATGGATTATTTAAAAAAATGGGAGATGCTGGAGTCTAATGGTCTGATGAAGAGTATCTTACCAATCTTCAAAGAAATGTACAAATCTGACGAAAGCAGACCGAATCAATTCGTTTGGGTTAAAAAGGTTCCATTGATGTGTATGGCAAAGGATCAAATCTGAAGCATACATCAGCAATAAAAGTTGATTGTCAATCGACACTTAGAGAATTTTTGGAAAGGTGAAGAGCAGAGGCTTAAAACTCACTATGGTAGGGGCAAGTGATGTCGAAAAGACTATTAAATCATCCGAACCTACAGGTGATAATGATGAGCGAGAGGCACGTTATGATAGTAAAACTAAATTAGATGAAGACAGAGATCATAAATTGTCAATCCTTGATAGCCAAGCTAAGAAAATACTGTACGAGTACTACAAGAGTCTTTTCGATAAGAAGGTTGTGATTCCATTCCGTCTTCGCCCTATTGTTGGTTACAACAAAGGTGTAAGAGTTCACGACACGTATTATGTTGGTGTCCCAAGTGAGGATCGATATCTAAATATTTTAAACAAAGAATATAGTCTATATCTGGAAAAGTTTGGACTGATTTAATGAAGACTATTCATTGATGGATACGTTTCTATCCCTGCTTGATAGATTGGAATATGCATATCGCACTGCAAGCAATATAGAAACCCCAGCAGGCAACGATGAACTGAAAATGATTAATAATGTAAATGCCAATCTTAAGATTATTCGTGAAGTCATCTTCAACAACGCATCTGATATTAAGCAAGAAAGTGCAGAGCCATACGATCACGATGAGCAGCTACCGAAGATCCACGACGATGCAGAGGGGGCGTTCCAAGAGTATGGAGAGGCTCAGAGGCAGTTAGAAGTAATTAAGACGGCCGGGCTTAGCCGGCGACAATTCCGTACTGAAGGCTGCAAGGGCTGCAGTAAAGTCACTAAAGCTGTTTATTCAATGAAGACTAAGCGATATAACGAACGTGTTTATGAGAAGCAAGAAGAGGAATAGCGAGGCGTGCTGCTAAAGCGTTTGAGAAACAAAGACGGAGTGGGTTGAAGGGCGTGGTCTAAGAGGCGCTGGTGTTGCTCCGCTGGATGGTGTTGTCAGACGTGGACGTACGTACAATCTTAACGAAACTCAGAGCTTAGACACCCGAGTGCGTACGCGTATCGTCAGATTGGGAGCAAATACGTTCGCTTGCCAGATCTCGATGCTAAGACACTGGTGATTGTGCAGCCCAATTGTCGTAAATGTGGACCTAAATGCAAGATCAGTGATAGTCTTCAACTCATGATCAAGACCCTTGTCTACAAGCAGCATATTGATCGCTTCTTACGACAAGCTAACCATCAATGACAAAAAATGTTCAAGGAGATCCTTGCAATCACTCATCTCCAATATCAATTCCATGATAAGCTCGAGAATCGGCTTGACTCACTGAGATCCGAGTACGATAAGCTGAAAGGCGAGATGGATCTAGGCAAGGTCAATCCATCCATTATTCGGCAGCAGAAGTCTCTCAGTGTGGATATGTACAACAACCGATTGATTTCTGATTCTGAGCTCAAGGATATTATTACTCGATAATATAGCGAGCTAAAAATCGTCGAGTTAATAAAACAATGTTCTTCTTCAACCCCCGAATCATCTTGAGTTCCGGGAGATATGGTGATAGTAGCGATCTCAACATCGCGGAGCTCTAATCCATCATGAAAAATTGGATCATTCATGAGCGAGCTCAGCAGACTCAAGCTGTCGAATGGGTTACCGATCTTGGTAAAACTATGAAGACGTCCGATGCTTCTACACAGACGACAGGTGGACGCAATATGGGCTTACAAACCGTCTCAAAAAGAAGTCTTCGGTGAAGACATTTGCTATTTAACGCGGCAGCACTTATTTTCTTTTTTAGCTCCTCTATTTCAGCTAACAAATGCTGAATCGTCTTCATATTGTACGCAGCTATGCGACTGTAATCTACGTTAAGCTGCACATCCTTCGGTGAAATATTCGCATCCTCGCCTTCGGGCATTCCATCCCGATGGAATACAGATACCAAGTCAGTTAGACTAGCACGAACGAGCTCTGGGCGATTAAACCAGCCTCCTGTCCTTGGCGTTTCTCGGACAGCATCCACTCAGAGAACAACATCACACTCGTTGTATAGAATTTTGATGCGATCAAGAGGAGCAGTCTAAATATTTCGTTGTAGTCATTGGTCACTTGTTGTTGCTGGAGCCGCGCACGAAATGCCGCCAAAACCGGCAGCGGTATCATACAAAATTGGCCCGTGAGTCATTTCGGTTACGCCGTTGTTTGTACGAAGTCGGTAAACCATGGTAGATTTATTGCCGTACGATATTGAGGTGAAGCCTGGTATATGAAGAGGAACGTTCGGAGACGTTGCTCCTACTCCAAGACAATCTCCCGCCGTTAGTATCATTGCAGTTCCATCGTTCACTCCAGATCTCAAATCGTTATTCGTTCTCGTGCCAATCCGCGCGGCGTTGCTAGAAGTGGCGTTAGTATCATTTGCTACTTCTATTTGAAAGTCTACAGGTGTAGCATTAGAGTCAGCAAATCTTACCATTCGCGTGTATGAGCCATCAAGATAGTCCAAACGACTTCCAGTAATCCGTACGTACTCTGAGGACGCGGCAGCGCTTCCGATTCCGAGCTCCGTGAGCGTTTCTACGGATGTAATCAATCCTTGATTGCCATATCCTAGAAATCCATTAACTAATCCTCCGCAAGTTATATTCCCAGTAGTGGATAGGCCGTTTAAAGTACCAAGCGATGTAATATATGGCTGCGATGATGTCCGAATGATTCCGTTAATGTCGGTAGCAGATACCGCTAATCCAAACAAACAATTGCCACTAACATAAGCACCTCCTGAGACCTTGAAGCCACATTCATCGAATGTACATTTATGCTCAGTTGGAAGCATTCCTCCACCTCATCAAGCTGTAGAAGATCGATCGGCTTGAAATTACGGAACAGACTCAGTGTATAAATAATACCCTTGAAAGAACAGTAGCGCTTGAACGCCGCCTTCACCAGAGCCTGAATGAGCCGTGGATCTTTCTTAGTACCAGACTGGGTGTGGTAAGCAATGCAGTGGAAAACGCATTTGTTGTTCGTTTTCGGGAAGTTGATAACACGCTTGTTATCGCGGATGATCTTGGGGATGACAACCTCGCTATCTCCAAGGGCATGCTCGCGATGGTAAATGAAAATCTTAAATCCTGTTATCGCCTTAAGCTAATATCTAGTTGAGCTTGTCGACTAACTCCATTGATCGAATCTCGGAAATGACCTTCTTACGAATGTCTGCCTTGCTGTTGATGGCAACCGGTCTTTCGAATACAGACGTGTTAGCAATGTGTGGATGCCAATATTGACTAAAACTATCATCCGTCTTGCTGATTAGATCATATCCTAGAGCGATATTGACCTTGAAATCATTCTTCTGGCTTGCGAGAACGTTCTCAAGCTTGTCATAGAACTCTGAGGCCTGGATACTCTCATATAGATGAGACTCCATGTTTTTTGTTGTTGTAGAAACGGTACTTAGGGTCAGCTTTGTAGTTAGCCGACATGTGCTTTTGAGTTGATCCGTAGAGACCTTATATTGCTTAGCTACGAGTTCCTGATTCTTACGGTTGGAAATGTTGCTAACATATACCATCTTACCGGTTCTACCACGAACCTTGACTCGGTAGCTGCTCCCCAATTTAATAGCTCGGATATTTAATCTATTTAATCCCTCAAGTTCGTAGGCAAACACACTTGCTATATATTATCGGTGGTTACTTCCCTCGTGGGGTCGTCGTTATAGTTATACTTTTTCGCTCAGGATCGTCTTTATATGTTAGACCTCAAGAAAAATCTGAAAAAATTAATTTAGAGATACGTGGTAAAAGCCTTGTCAAGACTTTGGAGCCAATGATAATATTTTTTATCGTTGGCCTTGACCCATTCGAACGATTTGGTCTTGTGCTTACCAAATCCAACAGTCGATCGAGGAAGTAAATTGCGCGCTAAATCCACCTTAGAGATCTCTGATACTGTATCGCATCCAAATAGAAATTGAATGTAGCTATCATCAACTCCTAAAAGTGATTTAGGTGCGGTCTATCTCAGTATCGACTTTCTATTTTCGATTTTTTTAATTAATTAGCTAAGTTAGGTTTCGCTGGTATTTTCGGTTTCACTTTGCTTAAGTTCGATTTTTTTTTACCGCGTACAACTTTCGCTTTTGAGCATTAATTTGATCGCGGTGCTTCTCATCGTACTCTCGCTGCTTATCGATACGTGTTTCTCTCGTATTGAGACAGTAGCGCTTTTGAGCGGCTTTGATACGCTCCTTGTTAAGTTGATATTTATCGGATGAGTACGCCATCTTTATATACTATAAACTTTACATTTGTTAGGATAAACAATAATTAAGGAGCAAAAGTAGCAAGTTACGTTGAGCTGAATTGTTTTACTACGGTAATATTGAATCTAACGATTCCAGGCATGTGTGCTTAATAAGGATATTCATTTATCACTGCTTCGAATTTTGAGTCTTCTTCACCTTAAGATAACTAGTAAAGCAGTGGCAGCGTCTGCAGTGAGCTTGGATAACTTGATTTGGTCCAGACTCGGCTTCTTATCTAAACCATTAGGAGTACATTCCACTGTGAATCGGCATTTCACGAACCATTCGAAATTCGTATTCCATCCTCCTCGCCAGCAAGAACTCCGGACTGAGCTCATCAGACATCAACTCGTATCTCTCCAGCATTTCTGTTGCGGCATCATCGCCTGCAGGTGCAGCTTTGAGCAACTTCTGACGCTTCGGAAGAGGTACACGCAAGAAAGGAATCCGCATGGGAAACACTCCAGTTGATGCAACCCTATTTGTCTCCTTCAGAAGTTCTTTCATCATTTGGAATCCGTTAGCTGGACACCTGAGCGTCAATCTCGCGATTTCTCTGCCTGGCGTGAACCACAGAAAATACCAGTAGTTGTTCAAGTTGGTGAGCAATCCCACAGGAGCACAACGGTTTTCACTTTTCAAGTCCGCCGCAACCAACTCAAGCAGTATTTGGCATCGTTCTTTGACACCACACTGTTCCTTCTTGAGTTCGATCACAAAGTGAAGACCAGCAAAAACTTCATCCATGGAGTTTGCCGCTTCGTCGATAATCATCATATCCGTCGTCCCCTTCACTTTGAAGGGCAAACTGCTTGAAACATCGCAGTCGAGCAAGTTCTTCACCTGCGCTGAGTCCTTCAGATAATACTTGGGCTTCAGTCTTGGGGAAGATCTTGAAGGAGTTGTTCTGCTATCGTCTTGATTCAAGACACCCGGAAGGTTGTCTCGAAAGTACTGCATGTACCCCGTCCGTTGCTCTAAGTGGTCCTCAGCTACGTTTTCGTGCCATGCGTAAGGATGAATCGAGCCATCTATGTCTTCCGCGACATCAATGGTCGAGTACTTGTAACCCAATGTTGTCACGTTCTCTTTCGAGCGTGTGCATGTTGATATGGAAATCGATAGCATCTTCTCATCCCGCTCCTTCAGAACCTTATTCATTGCCATCTCCACTTGGTCAATAATCACCGGCGTCAACGCGGCCGTAGCTTCTTTCGCTGAACTTTCCGGAACCACCACCAGCACGGATTTGGTCAGTGGATGGCTGCGGCATTTTGTTCTTGTCAAAACAGCCAGTGCTGCAAAGTCTTCTGTCGCCTTCTCTTCTTCTCGCCATCGATACCGTTTGAATGTCTTGATGCGTATTTCTCTTCCAACTCCAGCGCAGCAGGATCGTCATCTTTCAGCCACGCGTCGCCCTTTCTTCGCCAGGAAGAGCTGCAGCTCGTCAGGGTCACACTGAATCCTGTTCTTCTTCTCCCCTTGATTGCCTTCTTCAGGTCTCCCACCGACTCCCCCGCATCGATGTCCACAGGAAACGCACTCCCAGTCGCTCCAACGACAGCACAAAGAGCTTGACCATCTTTTCTCTCGAGCTAGCGGATCTGGAATGAGAAAAAATGAACGGAGGAATTTTGTAATCGTACTTAAGCGATGAATGGTGTGGTCACATACGTATACGGTACAGTATAGTGATAGCACACGGTGTGATATCATATCACTGATATGACTTTAACACCCTGCCAAATTGTATACAGAGAACCCTGGCCAACTTAATACCTCTGTTGTCTAATATCCTGGTGTACTTAATCACTTATCGATCCACCGACTCGGTATTCAGGCTTAACTATGGCGCTTAATTAATACTTGTCAAATTAATGCTCGATGGGGATTTTTTCAATACATTTGTTAATGAAAAGCATCCACTATCATACTTGTTCAGCGCCAAATATTGCATACTAAAAGGCTTCGGGTCGATGTCCGCGCACACGCCGCTCCCTGCTCCTCACGTTGCTGTTTCCTCAGCCGCTCCTGCGGCGCGTTTATTAGCAGCCGTGCATTATATCCTGTGTTGTAGATATTAGCAATGGTCTTTATCGACTGGGTTCATCTAAAGTGATACCTTGACACATTTTAAACCCCGTTACAGTAGGTACTGGCCATAAGGATCCGTATAGCCTGTGTAGTACAGACAACGACGGTGAAATCCGTACCCTCACTGAACTGTATCCGCCATACAAAAGTAAACGGGGCATCTCGACAAAAATCCGTACCCATCAGTGATTCGCTATTTGTGATTGGTGAAAAACATTTTTATCCTATACTTGGACTTCAGGATATCTTGGAATTGCCTTTTCAAAGCTACGCACAACACAGTGCTCTGTGATGCCTTCCCATGCTGTAATGGTGCGCTTGATCGCGCCAAGTCTCTTTGCTGCGCGGTGCGTGTACCATTAATATTTTCTGATAGCCATACGCCTGTCAGCTTCTTCTTGAGTGGACCCATAACTCCAACATCAAGAGGCTGACAGACAGACGTGCTGTTTGGCGGAACAGGGCACACTAGTGCTGAGGTAGCCTCCGCTACCACATTCTGTCCTCCTTCCGATACATGGGAATCGAAGTTATCGAGAAGGAGGACAGAGGGAGAATCTATTTCAAATTTAAGCAAACTTTCAATATAAAACTCCCAAACAGTTGCGTCCATCCAGCCATGTTCTTGGACTGTATAAACATGTCCATCTGGATATGTTGGCAACTCATTTGTCTCCACAGTGCCGCCAGGTATTCCTCGCAGAATGAAGAGTATTGGCAGTTTTTTCCTAAATCAAATAACGTTACTTAGTTTCAGTATACAGTAAATTAAATGTAAAATAAATGAACGTACCGTCAGCCCGAATGGTGAGCACAGCTGTGAGTCTTCCGGAATTCTTCTGCATATGCTTGACTTTTGCTGATCCACGCCTCCCTTGAGGGCCCATATTTTGTGGGGTGGAGTGTCGAAATAAATGGCCGTTTCGTCGACGTTGTAGATAGCACTATCCGGAAAATGGCTGTATTCGCTCCAAAACTTGATTGCAAATTCTAAATGCGTCTGCTGTAGTACAGCTTCGTTTTTCTTCGAATGTTGTGGCTGCGTTGAAAACCCATGCCTAAACAATTTATATAAAAAAAATATCATTTTGAGCCAGTTTCAATTAGTACAGCGTTCGTATATTTTGGCCACCTGCCAAAACGGTTTTTGTATGTGAGTATTAGCCCATAACGACTGATGATTACCGTGTTCCACACAACATGTCTAAAGCACATTTTCAACTCCATCTAGAGGCTGAGTTATTAGCAAAGTAGGGGTGTTCGTATACTTTTGGCCCGGAGGTATTGTGCTTTATCTTGCTCTTTAGTGCACTAATTCCACTCACCCCCTGCACTAACTCGTGCATGATTACGTACAAATCGTGAAGAATTTTGATTGGTGATTTCAACAACTGGTTTCGTACACGCGTGGGCCAGTTAGTCTGCTCCTTCACGCAGACGCCGCGTTCCTTAGAACCGCCGTTCGATCGGCCGACTCGCCTCCATCACCAGGGGATACTGACTTCGTGGACAACTCGTAGAAGGACGGGAAGATGCTGTTTGCGTCCCTGCAGGGGCATGTCGCCGTCGTCGCGCTTAGAAGCCACTCAGTGAGTCGCTCATCTCTACTATAACCACCGACCGACTTCTTCGTTAACAAGCTCGAGGTGCCGTGTCACATCAACCAGCCCGTGAACCCTGAACTAGCAGTTGGGCCGACCGACTCGAAGATTGGCCAAGTGCACCACGAAATGAAGCGAGTGGGGATCCAGGCCAACCAAATTGCAGGGAGGAAGACTGGCAGGTTCTACCCAATGTCGACGGAGAGGCGCTGCTCAGGTGAGTGAAGCCTGTACTGTATTGTTTACACTTTAATAACCGATGTACTAACGTACACCTACTTCGCACACATCTTGTATTAATAGGCGTGGACTAAATGCGCTGAGATGACATGAACAAGAACGAGAAGCACTAGCCTCAGATGACCAACGTGCTGACCTCCTACTGGCTGGCACAGTAGCACGACATTAGCCTCCTCAACATAGACGCCCACGTGAACAAGACGCGAGGTTGCAAAGCGGACTACCAACGGTAAGTTGAAAAATAAATCTGGAATGAGATTGAGCTAAACATAAATTTGTCGATTTGATCTTATGATACTTGAGCGAGTGAAGACCATTGTAGATAGTAGATCCACTCGGGATTATACCTGATGGAGAGCGAATCTACTCACGCGCCAACACAGTGCAACACATTTTTGGGGACGAAGAGGTCAAAGTAACGCTGACCATCAAATTGGGGAGGCATTACATGACGTCCGAGCAGAAAGCCACATTCAGTGAGTTTGCAATCTACAGAAGGCTACGCCGTCTTACATGCAAAAGTGGACGCGATCGTAAGTGCTCAAGAAGGAATTTCGTGGTCCGAGAAGGATATTTACCTCAAACCAGGTACCAACACGAAACAAAGGAGTTCATCAAGCTCACTGCTGAATCATTCGCTGCCCAAGTTATGCAATCCTGGCGGAATGCTCAGCGTAGAAACGTCTCGCTGGCAGATTTCAGTCTAATGGTTTTCGTGTACGCTGTGAAGGTACTGCTGTCATATTTATCGGAGCTGTGGATTTATACTAATGTTACGCTTTTGCATTATTGATAGATCCACAACTCAATTCGACGGGCAACAGTTGCACGGGTTAATGAAGCATCGACTCGGATTGTACAGCACTTAGCTGATACTAACCAATCTCCGCTAGCGCCGAACAGTTTGGCTCTACGCTACTTTGCAACACAACATGCGCGTGAGCCAGATGGAACCCAGCCTACAATCCCGGAGCATGCAACATATCGACAACTCTCAGTGCTGACGAAGCTCGGTGAGATGGCGCACGAGCAGCAAGCAGAGCATCGACGGCTGGATCGTCGGTTTAGAACCGTGAGAATACTCATCAACGAAAGTGAGGTAAATATTTCGGTTTCGCTAGATGATCTCCGAGACATTCTCGGTTTACCTGACTGCGATCTTAGGCGCCCACACAACTCCGACATACCTGTTAATCTACCAGCTCAAAATATGGAGGATGAAGACCATCAGTTGTAGTATTAATTAGTTGGAGTGGAGGTCGCTACATTAATATCTATTGCCAACGAGTCGAGAGCATACCCGCAATGCTTATAAATACCACGTGTTCCATCTTTCGTGCGCGTACAAGCGTACATCGCCAAGTCTAATACCTCCTCTGGAGCGAATCCGAACGCCGTGTTTGCATTCGATCCAACGCTTCAGCAGTGAAAACCCGACTTCAATCGGATTGAGTTGGGGCAATATGGTGGCAGAAAGAAAATTAAAGCACCAACACTGTGCACCGCTTCCTCTAATTCCTTGTACATATGGATTTTTGCATTATCCAGTACAAGGATAGAGCGAGGAAGTGGCCACGGATTCAGGAACGGCAAAATTTTGTCGTGGAAGGTCTGGTAAAATACATGCCGCGTAAATGTTCCTGTTGTGCACCCCACGATAAAAACCGTCCGTTGACATCGCCGCCAGAACGGAGACCCGCTCACCGCGTACAAAAGGAAGCGTGACGATTGCAGGCGTGTTTCGCTTCGACCATGCGTATCGACGCACACCATCTCTACTATCCTTGGCGGTTTCGTCTAAGAAAATCATTTGCTCGGGCATGGAGTAGAAAGGCTTCAGCTTGTCGATATAGTCTTGAACCTGATCTGCTGTAGCCTCGCGCACGCCGCGTCAGCACTTTCCTGGACTGCCCCATATCAAACCGAAGGGCTCTGCAAATGGTAGATGTTGACGTCTTGATATTTCCAAACTTGTTACGAAGTGTATCTTGGAGCTCTTGAGATAAAAGCACGGGTGGTCCTCCACGTACTTGATCACGAACGCACAGACCGATGCTGGCCAGCGCGATGCCCGCTCGCGTTGGGCGCCGGTTACCATGCCGAACTTTTGAACAAAGCGATTCCAACGCTTGATGGAGCGTACCGATGCACCGAGGACATGTGCATTCTGCAACATTTCGATGTTGTAGACGAAAACAGCACGACTGCGCGCCAGCGTAGGTCCTTTGAGTACGTCATGCTGCAAGACTTAAACGGAAAATGACACTTTTGAATAGTGCCAAAGCCAGCCGATCTCGTATTCATTGGCCACGAGCTGTCTTTCTTACCTAGGATTTCTATTAAGATCAGTAATATAACTCGTGCAAGGATTATCTTTATTCGTATTGGTGTACTATTTGTACTTCTCATGAGGCACACAAATCGCGTTGCTATTATAAGTGCCAAAAAACTGCAAAGCACAATACATGTAATAGGCACAGTTCTTCGATTAAAAAGTATATGTGACCACACCATTCATCGCTTAAGTACGATTACAAAAAAATTCCTTCTCATTCCAGGATGGTCAAGCTCTTTTGTGCTGTCGTTGGAGCGACTGGGAGTGCTTCGTGGACATCGATGTGGGGAGTCGGTGGGAGACCGAAGAAGGCGATCAAGGACGAGAGCGAGGACATCATTCCTGCGAAGAACCTGCAGCTCTTCCTGGCGAAGTAGGGAACCGAGTGGCTGAAGACTGAGAGTGAGGACGTGAAGGAGCTGAAGAAGGCAGGAAAACGGCTACCGTCAAAGCGCTAACGAATGAAGACGAAGAGCTACAGGAGTCCGGCCTTCAGAAAGTATTGACGGGTATGGAGCAGCCATCCACCGACCAGATTCACGTGCTGGTGGTGGTTCTGGAGCAAGCACAAGTACTGGAGGGTTGGGGAGTCGCATACCAGTGTTCTTGGTCAACGATCTGCGTTGATGAGCGTCGCTCAACAAGATCAACCATTCCCCAAGAGACCGAAATTCCAGAAATACGTTGCATTCACTGGGCCAGTGACCGAAAGTGACTTCTCCGTCCCTTTGAGCACTATCCCTGCCTTTCAACGGATTAAAGAAGGCTTCTCTAGCAGCGACTGCTCACTCTATCTGTTGTATGGTCCGCGTCAATTTGGGAAACCACAATTGCAAATGGCATCCAGGAATGGCAGCTTACTAGCCGCTCGGACATCATTTGCGTGTATTTCGAGCTGGGTGCGGTGTTTGCGGCCGACGAGACCAAATTCTGGAATCACTTGGGGATATTGGTCGACAATGAAAGCGATTGCCGCGATTTCAATTCTTTGATGACTTTAGTTGCAAGGTGCGCAGGTAACGGAACAAGAAGGTCTGTCTGATCCTGGATGAAATGGATTGTCTGCTCCAACCCTGATTTGTTGTCCACATTTCTGCAAGTTATTCGAATGTGGAAAGCACAATCGGACAAGTTCTTTCTGGGATTTCTTGGGGTTGGAAACTACGACTTGGTGAATACCTACCAGGTATTTCGGGGATCTTCAAGCCCTTTCAACGTGTCTCAGTTGATTAAGGTCGAGCCATTTACACAATCCCAGATGGCCATGTTTTTCAGCCTGTTCAAGGAACTTTATCGATTTCCATTATCGCTTCAGGAGGGGATCAAGATGTTTCTGGTGGTGCCCCGGTGTGTTGGGGTCACTTGTTAGATTCACGATCGATGAACAAAAATGGGAGCTTGAGCTGGGTCAATGGGAGGAGTGGTTCTTCAGGGATCCCTATTACGCTTACTTGCAGATGTTCAATCGCACCTATGCTCGTATTCAACAAGATTTACAGAAGTTGAACGACGAAGAGTGGTGGTTACTCAAACAAATACTTGGAAATAATGAGGATTTAACGGCCAGGAACACAAATGCTCATCTCTTACTGCGAATGGGAGTTGTGTCCGAGCGGCGAGTTGACATCGGGCAGAGCAGGGTTAAACTATGCTGGTCATCGTCTCTCCGATGATGAAGCGAGTGTGCCTTGAAGCGCTTCCTGCTCGAGAAATTTGTAAAGCTGTGGCTGCTGAGGATCCTGTCCAGCTCTTATGTGCTGCACTCGCCTATGTGGACCCGAACACCATTGCACATTTGCTCGTACAGAATCGCAGTTCTCCAAGCGAAGCCGTTTTTCATTTCGAAGTGTATGCAGCGATTCGTGATATTCTCAAGAAGACACACCGAACGAAACAGGTTTTTCCTGAAAGAACCGCAGATATCAAAACCAGAGCAGACATTCTTATCATCAACGGAGACAAGCTCGCGGCGTACGAGCTGAAGGTAAACCAATTACTTGAAAAAGTGAAATTAACGTGGCGGCGGCACAAGCAAATGGATACAAAAGACAGTTCGGCGTTCAACGTATGCTCGTCGTGAACTTTGTTCCAGCTGCGTACAAGTTCGACAACGTTTATCGAGTGGAAACCTGCCCTACTGTTGAAATTGTTCACGTAAAATTTTCTGGATCGTTCGATGATTTCAACATCTTTTATCTGCCAGAGGAGGATATTCCTCAAGGAGAAAAGGACAAGTACTTTGGAATTTTGCAGTCTCCGCAATTGAGACAAGTCAAGCGCATCGATGTCAGCTGTCTGACGAGGTTGCTGAGGAAGCCCTCTTTCATCATGGATATTGTTCAGTTTGACGATGAGATGGAAAATGTGACGAGGTGAATCGAATCATGGGAGGATGAGTGTTGGAGTGATGGAGGAACAGGATCGCGTGAAAGCGATTAAACAAGAACTCTGTCACCAAGTAGGATTGTAGTGCAAATCGAAGTTGCGTTTAAGATCACAATGGGTTGTTTGGTCCCGCGGGCTCCAGTCCCGAAATGCAGCGACGCTAACTTGGTGTCGTTGCAGCCCATCCTTTTCGGAGGCCTTGTACCTCGTCGAGTGCAACTGAATACGACAATGGCGACATGGTACCTGTACAACCGCAGCTGGTCCCTTCATATGCCACACCGGTCACTCACAGTAGTGTGGGCACGAATAGACATCCAAAGCTCGCGAGCATGTCCGACCCTCCTTCAGCTCGAGCGCAGCAGATCTCGCAGCCACACGTTGTTTCTTGACCAGGAAGAGGTGCAGCTTATCTGTGCCATTCAAACTGATTGTCTTCTTTCCTTGATCGCCTTCTTCAGGAGCGCCACCGTCCGAGTTTCGTCGACGTTGATAGTGATCCCGCTCCCTTTTCCGATGATGATACAGTCATACCATATGTATATCTTTGACGCGGCATACCGGTATATGAATTGCGTCGCTGGTGGTGTGTGTCACTGGTGTTGACTGTTGCTGCCGGCAGTTGTAGCAGTAGGTAGAACTCACTCTGACGTCAACAAGATGATGAAAGTTGGGGAGTCGCGGTCGATTAAGACTGGAAAGCAACAACATGATTCACCCCCACGCTTGAGGCACGCCCACGTGCTGGTGGGTTTCACATGCGGATAAGATGCGGCGTTTGAAGTGAGATTGCCCATGTACGGATACTGGAGCTTGTCGTGGCTGTTAGTTAACCAAAGCTTCCATTCTCTTCCCTGGTAGCAACACTTGTTCCAGGATTGGAGCATACCTGCCTGGTAGTACATACTGTGCGTCTCGGGTCCGCGTACGTGCTCCATACCGTGTACGTGATGTTCTCCTCTTCCATGATTTTGATCTGAAAGACCCCGCGCGACCGTCGGATTCCTTGACGGTGTAGTTTACACCATCAGGCATTTCCAATGCCGTCCACATGTGATCGCGACCGGCCGAGAAATTCCGACCGGGGACATTAAATTCGTCGCTCATAACGAGGTTCCACATCGCTCCGCGCGCGAAGTGGTGGTGTGCGCGGATTCTGGAGTGTCCGAGTCGATCCACGGACTGAGTCCCGAGCGAGTCGAGTGAAGTGAATCCGCACGTTCGGCCGTCGTGGTCCTCGCGACGAACGCGAACGCCGCGGCCAAATTTTGGTCGAGGTTCACTGGACACATCGAGCAACATTTCGATGGCAGAGCCGATGGTTCTTGTCATTGCGCACTGTGAATCAACAACAGCATCAAGTTGAAGAGGGATCACAGGTTTTGGTTGGGCTCAATGGCAACGAGGTGCATATGCACTCGTCTAGGAATTTGCGAAGGCACTTGCGCTAAGTTTAGGGGACACAATTGTTTCAAACGAACTCGCACCCCATGGTCGATAGGACGATCGTCATCACCGAAAATCACACCGTTTGGAATACAGGTTAGCACTAATACATGTCGTCGCGAACTCCACCAAAGACTTTTTGATGGCTACATGAGTTACCTTTTGACATCACGTGAAGAGCTCACAACAATCGTGGACGCTCGATTCGCAAGGAAACGTCATAGTCATTGCACTGCGAATGGAATCCCCATCACTGTCGCCGTTGTTTGGACACGTCAGCACCACAATGGAAGAGCGATCGCACCCGCCGAAGCCACGATTTGCGCATGGATATCAGCAACCGCAAGTACGAGCTGTGGCATCGTACTGAGCGATTCATATTTACAGCACTGCCGGAATGGACCAACTCCTAAGACTTCACGTCGTCGACGCGGCCTCGCGAATGCTTTCACAATGCCATCCGAAGCAGTTAACGGCACCTCCGATTTCACGACGAGTGAATCTGCTGCAGAACCCTGCGCAATCGAACACTGCTGGACTTGTCGTGTTTGAGAGAGTTCTCGCCGTTCCGATCAAAGCCAATGACTGAGCGGAACCTTTCACAGTTATCCATCAGCTCCGCTTACAACATGCACACGGAGCAGCTTCACCTCCAGCGACTTGGACCCTCCAAAACCACTCAAAATACTACGAAGGACAGCAATGATCGTCGGCCATCGCCTGTAGAGAAAAAGAGCACCGAACTTGTTGGTCTTCGCTCGAATCGCACATGCCCATCGGAAGCTTATGTTCGCACCCATAAGCAAAGGTGATGACTTGAGGCACGTTCACTGCATTCCCACCACCAGGCAAAATCTGTCCCCGGTCTCGGCAGAAGCAACACCACAAACCGAAGTCTCGACCACCGCAACGCCCACGAACGGAACCAACTTCGACGATGCTGTCTGTGGCGGAGCAGCACGGGTTTCTCCAGGAACTGGATCTAGCTGCACTGATGACTGCGACGGGCTATTCACGAGCTGATTGTTCGCGCGGTGGGATCGCCATAAACTTGCTCCATGGCGAAGAACTCTCATGGTGTCGACAAGGAGACACTACGCCACGGCGTACCTCAGTTGTCGGTGGAAGACCAGTTCTTCGTTGACCGTGCCTTCGACGTTCTGGACTCTGACAGCTCTGGGGCACTGGATTGGCCCGAGTTTATCGCAGCACTG
Organism: Phytophthora hibernalis; assembly: GCA_012656075.1. Lineage (NCBI taxonomy): Eukaryota > Oomycota > Peronosporomycetes > Peronosporales > Peronosporaceae > Phytophthora > Phytophthora hibernalis. The sequence goes on along the minus strand of JAAKBF010000296.1, from coordinate 24,210 downwards.
TGCGCTGACGCTTCTCGCCGTAAAAACTTCCTCTTCCACGCGTATGGTCAAAAGGATAGCACAGTGGAAATGACTTGGTTTCAGTATTGACGAAGTTGAACATGAAAAGGGCAACTTTAGTGCCGGTACGGCAACCTTTATTACCTCGATGCATCTCTTCTTCATCGACAAAACGATTTTCTCAAGATATTTCGCTGGCGTATGCCTCCATAGGAGCTTGCTCGCTCGAATTAGGTCCTCCTTCATCAAATACTCGCCACCTGCATACATCTTGCAAGCTAAATAGTCCCCGTGTTTACTATAGTATTACCGTAGGATTCCAGTAGGAAGGCGAGTCTCGTATCGAAGGCAGCCCTCGAGCACGTTACTGCGGTGGTTTTTCAACTTGCACCCGATCCCTGTCCAGCTATAGCACTCTTCGAGCCCAGTATGCGGCACCGGAAGCCCTAAGGCGCGCGTGGTGTCGTCGGCCGTCGCTGCAAGATGCAAGGTGACTATGGAAGCGCTTCCCGATAATGTAGCCCTTAGTCATCCATACTGAAACCAAGTCATTTACACTGTGATATCCTTTGACCAAGGCCCAGACCCTTGTATTAAAAGTCTTTCAATATTGCTCGGATCGTCACCAAAAATTACAGACTATATCCACTGAAAGCACAACTCGCACGATTGGCCAAAATAATCACGGATTGATGGGATGTGCTACCGTATAACCTGTGTAGTATCCGATAGAATGTTATATCCGACAAGCCGTATTAGCCAATCAGATGACTGCAATTTGACACCACCGGATCGTTGTCATTTCCGACAGCTCCAAAAATTGGTGGCCAAGGATCGATGTTAGGCACCAGACCACTAAAGCGCAGTCACTTCCCAACTCTTCATGCCGCGCACGAGCAAGAAGATGGAGGCCGCCGCGCTCGGCAGTACAAGCGCTTTACGCCGACGAATGAGTTTCGACTCCATGTCATTCACCATTCTGATTCTGACGGAGTGTCCTCTGCACTCGCCAAGTTCTACCCTGAGGCCAAAGGCACCTCGCTTGAGACTAAGCGCAAGAGCATCTACCTGTGGCAGAAACGCCGCGATACCATCGAGAAGGCCGGGAAGAGCAGCTCGTCCAGCGTGCAGCGCAAGCTCAGACCTGCAGGAAGTGGCACTGTGCTGTCGTCTGAGACGGAGTCTCAGCTTCTTCGCTGGGTCAACGCCTACCGCGCCGATGGGGCGCCAGTTTCGGTCTTATGCTCCAGCTCAAGGCCCAGGAGTATGCGGCAGCAGCTGGTATACCGCGCGGCGTTTTCACCGGCACATGGGCTTGGCGGGCTGGATTCGTGCGCCGCCATGCGCTGCGGTTCCGTGCGCGTACGCGCCAAGGACAGAAGAGTCCCGTAGACGGCGAGGCTGCTGTTCTTGCTTTTAATACCAGGATGCGCGCAGTCATGCACCTCCTAGGTGTTGATGTCGCCTACAACGCCGACCAAACGCCCGTTGTCTCTCGAGACGTATGCCGCGACGACGAACAAGCGCGGAGCACGTACGGTGAGGGTTCGTACATGTGGCGGACAAGGAGAGGATGACGTGCATGTTGCTTGGGTCCTCTTTCGGCGAGAAGCGGACGCCGTTTTGATACTGAAGGGCCGCCCATCCAAGGTCGCGGCGACGCCCGATAACGTGGAGCTGAGACACGGCTTCGGCAAGTATCTTTGGAAGCAGATCGAGATCCTCCAGGACAGACATGGCGTCCAGATCTACGTTAATAGCACGGGTTGGTGGAACACGTCGCTGACTCTCATTTGGCTGGCGTATCATTTCGGTGGACGTCAGCATCCAGAACAGCCTGTCTTTCTACCTCGACGACTTCTCTGCACACGACGCCGGAGGTGCGCACCCGCGCTCACGACCTCAACATCCACTTGCTGACGCACACAGGCGTCTGCCAGCCGGCGGACATTGCTTGGAACCGCCCGCTAGCAGCGTCTGCGCCAGCGCTGGGTAAGCTGGCTGATGACCAAGCTGGCTGGGAGGGAGAGCAGCAAGGTCAAGGCGCCGTCCAGGAATGACGTGGTTGACTGGGTTGCCAGTGCGTGGGAGGGCTGTCCGCTTCGACGATCTCGAACGGGTTTAACGGCATACTTGCCGTGCCACCTGTCGACCCAATGTTCGAGGCCTCGTCCAATGCTCTTGCTGAGGAACTAGAGCGTTTGCAGCTCCTTGATCCTGATGTTGGTGAGGTCGCTGATGAAGAAGACGTAGTAGATATGATGACTAGAGGAGAAGTAAGCGTCTAATGCAAGTGTTGGACTTTGTTCGAATCGTTCCCCGCGCTGGGAGGGTTCTCTGGGTAACCCCTCCTGAATCTTATGGCAGCATTCGCGAGTGCGATTTCGGTGGTTTTGAGCAAAACGTCTGCTTTTCCACAGGGATTGTGAATTATCATTTTTAAGGGGCCGAACCAAAAGTCAGAAGGGTGTCGGATACAGACAACGACGGTGAAATCCGTACCCCCATAAAAATCCGCACCCCCTGCAGGGACGGACCAAGGCAAGTAAAAAAACAAAACGAGGCAGCAAATTTTAAAAATATTTATCCAATCAGTGTGCTAGAAAATTACTGGTCCGCACGGAGTTATCTCCCTCACCCTTTGCATTTCTTTGTGTAGGGAGCCGCCATGGCTCCCAAGCATCTTACTCCGTCAGCAAAAGCGTGAAGCTTTAGACAGCATCAGTCGTACTGGCTGCAAGCCAACGGCTGAAAGCTCGGTATCCCGTTATCTACGTTGCATGATTGGCGGAGACAAGAGCAGGAATTATTCAGCTTCAGGGGGCACAGACAAGCAAGACGCTAAAAGAACAGGGGGCTAAGGGCATCATAACATTCGGACACGACATGGTGACCTACATGAAGGATCTGCGTCGCGAAGAAGAACTGCAAACATTATGGTCTGAATGTTTGCAAATTCAATTGACTTCTTTGTAAAGTATTTGTGTACAGGAAATATGATTGAATATATAAAACAAGAGCATCCCACTTGGCTAGAGGCGTATTTAGCGACGAAGTCAAGTGACGAAAGGCGTGTAAACGCATTGATGCGCTTGTACCAGAGGTTGCAAGCCGGTAAGAAAACTATCTTTTCTAATATTGAGCTACTTGTTTTGAAAAGTATATTATTAACTTATCTTTTGATATTTCAACATTTTGTTTTTTTATAATATGGTGTTTAGGCATGGGTTTTCAACGTAGCCACAACATTCGAAGAAAACGAAGCTGTACTACAGCAGACGCATTTAGAATTTGCAATCAAGTTTTGGAGCGAATACAGCCATTTTCCGGATAGTGCTATCTACAACGTCGACGAAACGGCCATTTATTTCGACACTCCACCCCACAAAATATGGGCCCTCAAGGGGAGGCGTGGATCAGCAAAAGTCAAGCATATGCAGAAGAATTCCGGAAGACTCACAGCTGTGCTCACCATTCGGGCTGACGGTACGTTCATTTATTTTACATTTAATTTACTGTATACTGAAACTAAGTAACGTTATTTGATTTAGGAAAAAACTGCCAATACTCTTCATTCTGCGAGGAATACCTGGCGGCACTGTGGAGACAAATGAGTTGCCAACATATCCAGATGGACATGTTTATACAGTCCAAGAACATGGCTGGATGGACGCAACTGTTTGGGAGTTTTATATTGAAAGTTTGCTTAAATTTGAAATAGATTCTTCCTCTGTCCTCCTTCTCGATAACTTCGATTCCCATGTATCGGAAGGAGGACAGAATGTGGTAGCGGAGGCTACCTCAGCACTAATGTGCCCTGTTCCGCCAAACAGCACGTCTGTCTGTCAGCCTCTTGATGTTGGAGTTATGGGTCCACTCAAGAAGAAGCTGACAGGCGTATGGCTATCAGAAAAGATTAATGGTACACGCACCGCGCAGCAAAAGAGACTTGGCGCGATCAAGCGCACCATTACAGCATGGGGGCATCACAGAGCACTGTGTTGTGCGTAGCTTTGAAAAGGCAATTCCAAGATATCCTGAAGTCCAAGTATAGGATAAAAATGTTTTTTCACCAATCACAAATAGCGAATCACTGATGGGTACGGATTTTTTTGTCGAGATGCCCCGTTTACTTTTGTATGGCGGATACAGTTCAGTGAGGGTACGGATTTCACCGTCGTTGTCTGTACTACACAGGCTATACGGGATCCTTATGGCCAGAACCTACTGTAACGGGGTTTAAAATGTGTCAAGGTATCACTATAGATGAACCCAGTCGATAAAGACCATTGCTAATATCTACAACACAGGATATAATGCACGGCTGCTAATAAACGCGCCGCAGGAGCGGCTGCGGAAACAGCAACGTGAGGAGCAGGAAGGCGGTGCGCGGACATCGACCCGAAGCCTTTTAGTATGCAATATTTGGCGCTGAACAAGTATGATAGTGGATGCTTTTCATTAACAAATGTATTGAAAATCCCCATCGAGCATTAATTTGACAAGTATTAATTAAGCGCCATAGTTAAGCCTGAATACCGAGTCGGTGGATCGATAAGTGATTAAGTACACCAGGATATTAGACAACAGAGGTATTAAGTTGGCCAGGTTCTCTTGTATGTCACCGGCAGGTGTTAAAGTCATATCAGTGATATGATATCACACCGTGTGCTATCCCACTGTACTGTACCGTATACGTATGTGACCACACCATTCATCGCTTAAGTACGATTACAAAATTTCTCCGTTCATTTTTTTCTCATTCCAGAATCCAGTCAAGAGGATGGTGAAGCCTTTGTGCTGTCGTTGGAGCGACTGGAAGCGCGTTTCGAGGTGGACATCGACGAGGGCACTTATCAGCGCTGAAGAAGGCGATCAAGGCGAAGAAGAAGAACAGGATTCAGTGTGACCCTGACGAGCTGCAGCTCTTCCTGGCGAAGAAGGGCGACGCGTGGCTGAAAGATGACGATCCTGCTGCGCTGGAGTTGAAGAAGGAAATACGCATCAAGACATTCAAACGGTGATCGATGGCGAGAAGATGAGGGCGACGAAGGAGTTCGGCAGCACTGCTGTTTGACAAGAACAATGCCGCAGCCATCCACTGACCAAATCCACGTGCTGGTGGTTCCGGAAAGTTCAGCGAAAGAAGCTACGGCCGCGTTGACGCCGGTGATTATTGACCAAGTGGAGATGGCAATGAATAAGGTTCTGAAGGAGCGGGATGAGAAGATGCTATCGATTTCCATATCAACATGCACACGCTCGAAAGAAGGGAACGTGATGACAACATTGGGTTACAAGTACTCGACCATTGATGTCGCGGAAGACATAGATGGCTCGATTCATCCTTACGCATGGCACGAAAACGTAGCTGAGGACCACTTAGAGCAACGGACGGGGCATGCAGTACTTTCGAGACAACCTTCCGGGTGTCTTGAATCAAGACGATAGCAGAACAACCCTTCAAGATCTTCCCCAAGACTGAAGCCCAAGTATTATCTGAAGGACTCAGCGCAGGTGAAGAACTTGCTCGACTGCGATGTTTCAAGCAGTTTGCCCTTCAAAGTGAAGGGGACGACGGATATGATGATTATCGACGAAGCGGCAAACTCCATGGATGAAGTTTTTGCTGGTCTTCACTTTGTGATCGAACTCAAGAAGGAACAGTGTGGTGTCAAAGAACGATGCCAAATACTGCTTGAGTTGGTTGCGGCGGACTTGAAAAGTGAAAACCGTTGTGCTCCTGTGGGATTGCTCACCAACTTGAACAACTACTGGTATTTTCTGTGGTTCACGCCAGGCAGAGAAATCGCGAGATTGACGCTCAGGTGTCCAGCTAACGGATTCCAAATGATGGAACTTCTGAAGGAGACAAATAGGGTTGCATCAACTGGAGTGTTTCCCATGCGGATTCCTTTCTTGCGTGTACCTCTTCCGAAGCGTCAGAAGTTGCTCAAAGCTGCACCTGCAGGCGATGATGCCGCAACAGAAATGCTGGAGAGATACGAGTTGATGTCTGATGAGCTCAGTCCGGAGTTCTTGCTGGCGAGGAGGATGGAATACGAATTTCGAATGGTTCGTGAAATGCCGATTCACAGTGGAATGTACTCCTAATGGTTTAGATAAGAAGCCGAGTCTGGACCAAATCAAGTTATCCAGAAGCTCACTGCAGACGCTGCCACTGCTTTACTAGTTATCTTAAGGTGAAGAAGACTCAAAATTCGAAGCAGTGATAAATGAATATCCTTATTAAGCACACATGCCTGGAATCGTTAGATTCAATATTACCGGTAGTAAAACAATTCAGCTCAACGTAACTTGCTACTTTTGCTCCTTAATTATTGTTTATCCTAACAAATGTAAAGTTTATAGTATAAAAGATGGCACTCATCCGATAAATATCAACTTAACAAGGAGCGTATCAAAGCCGCTCAAAAGCGCTACTGTCTCAATACGAGAGAAACACGTATCGATAAGCAGCGAGAGTACGATGAGAAGCACCGCGATCAAATTAATGCTCAAAAGCGAAAGTTGTACGCGGTAAAGAAAAAATCGAACTTAAGCAAAGTGAAACCGAAAATACCAGCGAAACCTAACTTAGCTAATTAATGAAAAAAATCGAAAATAGAAAGTCGATACTGAGATAGACCGCACCTAAATCACTTTTAGGAGTTGATGATAGCTACATTCAATTTCTATTTGGATGCGATACAGTATCAGAGATCTCTAAGGTGGATTTAGCGCAAATTTACTTCCTCGATCGACTGTTGGATTTGGTAAGCACAAGACCAAATCGTTCGAATGGGTCAAGGCCAACGATAAAAATATTATCATTGGCTCCAAAGTCTTGACAAGGCTTTTACCACGTATCTCTAAATTAATTTTTTTCAGATTTTTTCTTGAGGTCTAACATATAAAGACGATCCTGAGCGAAAAAGTATAACTATAACGACGACCCCACGAGGGGAAAATGTAACCACCGATAATATATAGCAAGTGTGTTTGCCTACGAACTTGAGGGATTAAATAGATTAAATATCCGAGCTATTAAATTGGGGAGCAGCTACCGAGTCAAGGTTCGTGGTAGAACCGGTAAGATGGTATATGTTAGCAACATTTCCAACCGTAAGAATCAGGAACTCGTAGCTAAGCAATATAAGGTCTCTACGGATCAACTCAAAAGCACATGTCGGCTAACTACAAAGCTGACCCTAAGTACCGTTTCTACAACAACAAAAAATGGAGTCTCATCTATATGAGAGTATCCAGGCCTCAGAGTTCTATGACAAGCTTGAGAACGTTCTCGCAAGCCAGAAGAATGATTTCAAGGTCAATATCGCTCTAGGATATGATCTAATCAGCAAGACGGATGATAGTTTTAGTCAATATTGGCATCCACACATTGCTAACACGTCTGTATTCGAAAGACCGGTTGCCATCAACAGCAAGGCAGACATTCGTAAGAAGGTCATTTCCGAGATTCGATCAATGGAGTTAGTCGACAAGCTCAACTACCCATCGAGTGGATATTAGCTTAAGGCGATAACAGGATTTAAGATTTTCATTTACCATCGCGAGCATGCCCTTGGAGATAGCGAGGTTGTCATCCCCAAGATCATCCGCGATAACAAGCGTGTTATCAACTTCCCGAAAACGAACAACAAATGCGTTTTCCACTGCATTGCTTACCACACCCAGTCTGGTACTAAGAAAGATCCACGGCTCATTCAGGCTCTGGTGAAGGCGGCGTTCAAGCGCTACTGTTCTTTCAAGGGTATTATTTATACACTGAGTCTGTTCCGTAATTTCAAGCCGATCGATCTTCTACAGCTTGATGAGGTGGAGGAATGCTTCCAACTGAGCATAAATGTATATTCGATGAATGTGGCTTCTGGGAAGGTCTCAGGAGGTGCTTATTTTAGTGGCAATTGTTTGTTTGGATTAGCGGTATCTGCTACCGACATTAACGGAATCATTCGGACATCATCGCAGCCATATATTACATCGCTTGGTACTTAAACGGCCTATCCACTACTGGGAATATATCTTGCGAGGATTAGTTAATGGATTTCTAGGATATGGCAATCAAGGATTGATTACATCCGTAGAAACGCTCACGGAGCTCGAATCGGCGCTGCCGCGTCCTCAGAGTACGTACGGATTACTGGAAGTCGTTTGGACTATCTTGATGGCTCATACACGCGAATGGTAAGATTTGCTGACTCTAATGCTACACCTGTAGACTTTCAAATAGAAGTAGCAAATGATACTAACGCCACTTCTAGCAACGCCGCGTGGATTGGCACGAGAACGAATAACGATTTGAGATCTGGAGTGAACGATGGAACTGCAATGATACTAACGGCGAGATCGTCTTGGAGTAGGAGCAATTCTCCGAACGTTCCTTTCATATACCAGGCTTCACCTCAATATCGTACGGCAATAAATCTACCATGGTTTACCGACTTCGTACAAACAACGGCGTAACCGAAATGACTCTCGGGCCAATTTTGTATGACACCGCTGCCGTTTTTGGCGGCTACATTTCGTGCGCGGCTCCAGCAACAACAAGTGACCAATGACTACAACGAAATATTTAGACTGCTCCTCTTGATCGCATCAAAATTCTATACAACGAGTGTGATGTTGTTCTCTATGAGTGGATGCTGTCCGAGAAACGCTAAGGACAGGAGGCTGGTTTAATCGCCCAAGAGCTCGTTCGTGCTAGTCTAACTGATCATCTGTATTCCATCGGGATGGAATGCCCAGGCGAGGATGCGAATATTTCACCGAAGGATGCAGCTTAACGTAGATTACAGTCGCATAGCTGCGTACAATATGAAGACGATTCAGCATTTGTTAGCTGAAATAGAGGAGCTAAAAAAGAAAATAAGAGCTGCCGCGTTAAATAGCAAATGTCTTCACCGAAGACTTCTTTTTGAGACGGTTTGTAAGCCCATATTGCGTCCACCTGTCGTCTGTGTAGAAGCATCGACGTCTTCATAGTTTTACCAAGATCGGTAACCCATTCGACAGCTTGAGTCTGCTGAGCTGCTCATGAATGATCCAATTTTTCATGATGGATTAGAGCTCCGCGATGTTGAGATCGCTACTATCACCATATCTCCCAGCGGAACTCAAGATGATTCGGGGTTGAAGAAGAACATTGTTTTATTAACTCGACGATTTTAGCTCGCTATATTATCGAGTAATAATATCCTTGAGCTCAGAATCAGAAATCAATCGGTTGTTGTACATATCCACACTGAGACTTCGCTGCCGAATAATGGATGGATTGACCTTGCCTAGATCCATCTCGCCTTTCAGCTTATCGTACTCGGATCTCAGTGAGTCAAGCCGATTCTCGAGCTTATCATGGAATTGATATTGAGATGAGTGATTGCAAGGATCTCCTTGAACATTTTTTTGTCATTGATACTTAGTGTAAGAAGCTTGATCAATATGCTGCTTGTAGACAAGGGTCTTGATCATGAGTTGAAGACTATCACTGATCTTGCATTTAGGTCCACATTTACGACAATTGGGCTGCACAATCACCAGTGTCTTAGCATCGAGATCTGGCAAGCGAACGTATTTGCTCCCAATCTGACGATACGCGTACGCACTCGGAGTGTCTAAGCTCTGAGTTTGTTAAGATTGTACGTACGTCCACGTCTGACAACACCATCCAGCGGAGCAACACCAGCGCCTCTTAGACCACGCCCTTCAACCCACCCGTCTTTGTTTCTCAAACGCTTTAGCAGCACGCTCGCTATTCCTCTTCTTGCTTCTCATAAACACGTTCGTTATATCGCTTAGTCTTCATTGAATAAACAGCTTAGTGACTTTACTGCAGCCCTTGCAGCCTTCAGTACGGATTGTTTCGCCGGCTAAGCCCGGCCGTCTTAATTGCTTCAACTGCCTCTGAGCCTCTCCATACTCTTGAACGCCCTCTGCATCGTCGTGATCTTCGGTAGCTGCTCATCGTGATCGTATGGCTCTGCACTTTCTTGCTTAATATCAGATGCGTTGTTGAAGATGACTTCACGAATAATCTTAAGATTGCATTTACATTATTAATCATTTTCAGTTCATCGTTGCCTGCTGGGGTTTCTATATTGCTTTCAGTGCGATATGCATATTCCAATCTATCAAGCAGGGATAGAAACGTATCCATCCATTGAATAGTCTTCATTAAATCAGTCCAAACTTTTCCAGATATAGACTATATTCTTTGTTTAAAATATTTAGATATCGATCCTCACTTGGGACACCAACATAATACGTGTCGTGAACTCTACACCTTTGTTGTAACCAACAATAGGGCGAAGACGGAATGGAATCACAACCTTCTTATCGAAAAGACTCTGTAGTACTCGTACAGTATTTTCTTAGCTTGGCTATCAAGGATTGACAATTTATGATTCTGTCTTCATCTAATTTAGTTTTAATATCATAACGTGCCTGCTCATCATTATCACCTGTAGGTTCGATGATTTAATAGTCTTTCGACATCACTTGCCCCTACCATAGTGAGTTTTAAGCCTCTGCTCTTCACCTTTCCAAAATTCTCTAAGTGTCGATTGACAATCTTTTATTGCTGATGTATGCTTCAGATTTGATCCTTGCCACATCAATGGAACCTTTTTAACCCAAACGAATTGATTCGGCTGCTTTCGTCAGATTTGTACATTTCTTTGAAGATTGGTAAGATACTCTTCATCAGACCATTAGACTCCAGCATCTCCCATTTTTTTAAATAATCCATAGCAACTGGAATCGGCTTTGTTTGTTGCAGATGTTGTCGACGTTGAATTCCGACAAAAACGGATGTCAGGTAGTCTTCGATCCTTATATAACATCGAGATCCTCTAGTTCCTCGCCTGCTCCCATCTTCTTTTCCAATGCGCAAGTGTGCGGTCAGAGTGACTCATCACGATGCCCCAACTTCATCGATTGAGTTGCTTTCTCCGCCATACAAGATATCCCTGATTTTTGCTTCAGTGGCTATCCAGTCGATAGTTTGATCGTTTTTGGTTTTGTTCCCGTTAGAAGCGAGCCTTAGAGATGTTTTATCTCCTAAGAAGTATTCTCATCATCTCTTCCAGTTTTTTTCGAATAGAAAGATTCCTAAAGAACCCCAGTTCGAATTGTTAGAGAACAAGGCCTTGATCCACTCCCGCCCAGCGACCTGATCCTCTGTATCTACAGGTTTTGTAGCTCTTATAGTAGAAATGTTAGCATCAAGCGGCTGAGTACCAGCATCAACTACTATCGATCCCAGCATCAGATGTTTAAGGACGAGCTTGACGTTTATCAGTCATATTCACACGATTCGTGTTCATAGATGTCTCAACCATAACTGGTGATACCTCAGGGTTTTTCACGGAGTTTTCACTACTCAGACTTTTTTTCTCCGACATGTCGGTCTGAGTCGATTCGGTTGATTTCTTAGCTACCGTAGTAAATGCTTTATCAACATCGCTGGCCCAGGATGCTCCTTCACACATGCCACGCTTGGCTTTCGCTTGGCGAACTCGTTCAGAGCCCTTTCAAGCCTCATGCCGCTTTGTTTCTCTGAGCTAGTGAAGTAAAGTTAGGAACATATTAACCTGTATATGAGTGCTAATAAAAGAGGCATAAATACTATGACAGGGTCTCAGATCGCCTACGTCCGCCTCGCTCGCTACCAGTACGTAGGCATTACCGAATCATTACGATATGGCATAACGCATGGCAAATATGGTTCCGCTCATTTAATAAATTAATATATCGGTTCTTGATACAGTGACGGTACTCCAAATATCTCCTCGAGCTCATTTTGATACTTCACATTAGTTACCGTTGTTCAAAATTGGATACTGGATCTAGATCAAGTAACCCATTTTTGATCCTGCTCACTCTTTAATAATCCATATCTGTCGCCGAAGCGTGGCGAGCTCCCGCTCTTATCTAAACAATTGGGGCACATTATTAAACTGTGGGAATGTATATATATATATATCAAGTCAACATACTTTAGAAAAATCTGTAAAAACATACCTAGTTAAATATATCTGAACTCAATACTTAAGAGAATGTCTCTACTATTTATACTATCGCTAATTGTTGTTCATTTATCTTCTTTCTTCTAACGCCCAGTATGCGTTCTCGAGTGTTGATCTCTTGTTCTTATTTATCAATCGTAAATTATCCTGTTGTCTGCTTCTGCTCGGTTATGATTCAGCTCCGACTCTATGACCTTGCCTTTGCCTCGTTTGGGGTCATCCAAATAGAGCTGTGGGTGGTGCTGTTATAGTTGTCGATCAGGTCAGCGATAAGTTTCTGGGTGATCGCTTTCGGTGATGGAGCGGGAGAAATCCTCCCGGGCGACCTTCGGTCAGCCTTATCTTAGTCAGGCGCTGCGTCAGCGTTCTGCTGAAGCGTTCAATCTTACCCATGGCTCCGTGGTCTCCTGATCGTTGTTGTAATGTTCGATTTTCTTGGTTTTGAAGAATTTTGAGCGTCCTTGTTCATGAATTCGCTGCCGTTATCACTGTTAGGATATCTACTTTCTGTAGGCGAACTAATGATTTGATTGCAGTCAATACAACCGATGCAGTCTTAGTTTTAAGTAGCTTAGCGTAGCCAAGTCGTGGGTTGATATGCATGCATGTCAATATTGGGCGACTCTCCCAGAAACCGAGATCCATCTGCCACGAATTTGGGTTGTGTGGCGTGATTTTAAACCCATCGTACTTCTTCTTCTGCTCCTGGAATCGTTGAATGTCTGACTGAGTCGCATACCATTCCTTCACTATTTTGAAAGTTATTTTTTTTGGTCTAACTCTCGCCTTCTCATATAGAGCTTGAGCAACAACATACCCCGTTTTAGGCTCGTAAAGTTTATTCAGAGCTCCGCCATGGCTATGTTATAGTCCATAAAATGAACAATTTATTAGACTCCTTTAAATATCGAGCGCGATTGTTGAAATCCCATCTCATAGTACTTGCCGCTTATCGTAGTAGTAATTGAGGGCAGTTTTCCTTGCGTATGTAATTATCGATTTGGACGCCTTGCTAATGCGGAAGCCTTTGTTAGTACCCTGAAGGGTGATACGACAGTCTCGAACCCATCTGGGTTGAGTACATCCTCGTTGCGACCGACCCTGATGCACTCCCTTGGTGCTGACTTTGACCTTGTACTCGGAGTCAGGCAGGTAGCAAATGTAGTTCTTGCTCGATATTACCATCGCATCACCAGATCACTCATCCTTAAAAAGGCCAGGCGTACGGCGATCAAATTTCGGAACCTCAGTGTTGTAATCACGTGAGAACCACTCGTACTTGTGCTGATTTAAGTGCTCATGTAGCTCAGGTTTGATGCAGTTCGAATGGATTCTCACAACGGAAAGCGATATAGGCACTGTCAGTGTCTATTTCTGGTACTGAAATCGCTGCGATCGAAGTAGAAGTCAATGCAGTCGTAGTAAACTGAAGCATTATCAGCTTGGTGAGCTGATAGATTGCAATACTCAGATGGATCGGGAGGTTGTTCTTAATTCGTCGTTTTTTCATGGTGATCTCAGCGGTATCGTTCAGCTCATCGAGACCATGGAATGTGAAGTGTTCGATACGTGATTTGATTATGGCATCGTCTGACTCGTACTTGATCTCCTTGCGCTTAGTCATATCCATGCCAGATCGACCGAAAGCACTGTTGCCCACCAGTTTCATCATTTCTGCAATCATGGCTTTAGACTTATCAGCATCACCTCCCGTCGTGCGTTCGACACAGCATCCATAAATGGAGAATGATTTGTGAGAGCAAGCATTGATGAAGCTGTAGGTCTTGGTGATCTCCATACCGTGGAAAGGTACCACTTGAGCAAAGGAGCGTAAATGAGAATCTTCTCCAAAGTAGCTACCAATTAGCTTGCGGGAAGGATTTGCACGACCTGATTCTAGAGCCTGGTTGTATTCGTACATGTGAGCACCAATGATGCCCTGATCTTCACAATCGATGACCGTATTCTTGAAAATGGGGGTCATCTGAAATACCCTTCAGTGTCAAAGTCCGATATCACACTCAAGGAAGCCAAATATCTTGTCGTTCTTGATATCGTCGATGATTCCATCATAAGCCTCGATGGTGGTCAGTCTCCGCATGGCATATCATTACCAAGTGCCCATAGGTACAGAGCGGTAGCATCGAAGCGATGATCTTTTTGCACATCTTGTCATCTAGAATCTTGTTTGTTACGCTTAGCGTAGCGGCTGATGGTCCTACAGTGTTGGCTTTCATCTTACCATAAATCTCCGATTCCTCCTATCAATGCTATAGACCAGTCTATCCGAGTTGAAGTCGTAGTTTTGTATCGGAACCCGCTGATGCATCCCGCGACATTGCATTCGATGCAGTTTCCATCAATATGACCTAGCTTGTTATTGACACGGTCGGATGATGCTGTATCTATGGTCAGTTGACAGTAGCAAGACCGCATAAGTACTTTTGCCGCTTGAGTAGATCATTCGAATGCTCGACAGTGTCGTCATCGCGACCAGCATCCGCATCCTGGTTTCTGTATCCACCCATGCGCTTAGTAGGAAATCTGAATGCTTTTGCTGGCTCCCTGCTCTCTTTTGAGGTTGTTGAAGCACGTCTGGTACATGACCTTCTCACTCAGTCGGGGGATACATCATCGGCAAACATGTCCAGCTCGAACCCCTAGAACAGCTCACGCTGGGCCTTGATAGCCTTGATGAATGGAACTACATCGAGATTATTGTACCAAATGAGTAAGTCTTTGATAGACTTCATCTCATAGTGCTTCCACACGAACTTTACTCGCTCGTAGTCAGAATTACTGATGCTGGTGCCACGAAGCGCACTATCGAATGCTGATTTGGGAGGGATTTTGATTTCGCTGAGCACGTCGAAAGCTTTGATATACTCGTACGGAAATAGCCCCTTACCCAGACCACAGAGACAACGAATCTTGTCATCACACTTGCATCCACCGAGATATGTAGTAAGGTACTTGTCATAGCTTGTACCAGCCGGGACGTAGTTAGTAATATCAAGCATTTTCAAATCATCGGTGGCGATGCACATGTAGCAAGGCTTGATAACAGAGTTGATGTTTCTGGTGCCGATAACAGCAACCATATCGTTCAGGATGAGGTTGATATCGTAGCGGCTGCTGTTGAAGCCAAATACCGTTACTTGATCGAGCTGTTGCTTGATTTACCATAATCCGTCCTGTGCTTACCAAAACCAATGATGCTGTGGAAATCGAAGAAGGTGGAATATTTGGCTTCGAATCCACCTATCTACGTCGTCCATAGTGTAAGTTTTACCTAAATCGACTCCAGGAATCTCCATACCTGGTAATCTGTGGGCGTTGATGATCTTACGGAGGAGCGACTCAAACTTGATACGTTGTATTGCTGATCTTCGAGCCCACATCGCCATTTATATTTGAACATATCCGTAAGCAAGGCCTTCGGACGTCATCTACAAAGCAACGCACCTCCTCTGTTAAGCTATCTGCTACCGAAACTGATACCGTAATGTGCTCGTTTGTGAAGACAGTGCTCTATCCATGTTGATCCATGTTGTACCACAGTCGGCTTAAGAATGGCCTCGACATCATAAACGATGAAATGGTCAAGATACTGGTCCATAGCCTTGATCGAGTACTTCGTGAGCAATCAATAGTGTTCTGAACTGGCTTGTTGATAGTTGGTTGAACTGGGACGCTCTCGATTTTTACGAGCTCACACTGTTTTTGTGTGGTATTATGCTTGTCATGGCTAATGAAAATCATCTCACACTTCGAACACTGGTATTCAATCTGGAGCATGTCCAGGTTGGTGATGTAGAGAGCGTGATTCTCGAGGAGAGAATTTTGATCGCCTCAAACCTTGTCCGATGGGCGAATGCATTCAACCTTCCCAGAAGCCACATTCATCGAATGTACATTTATGCTCAGTTGGAAGCATTCCTCCACCTCATCAAGCTGTAGAAGATCGATCGGCTTGAAATTACGGAACAGACTCAGTGTATAAATAATACCCTTGAAAGAACAGTAGCGCTTGAACGCCGCCTTCACCAGAGCCTGAATGAGCCGTGGATCTTTCTTAGTACCAGACTGGGTGTGGTAAGCAATGCAGTGGAAAACGCATTTGTTGTTCGTTTTCGGGAAGTTGATAACACGCTTGTTATCGCGGATGATCTTGGGGATGACAACCTCGCTATCTCCAAGGGCATGCTCGCGATGGTAAATGAAAATCTTAAATCCTGTTATCGCCTTAAGCTAATATCCACTCGATGGGTAGTTGAGCTTGTCGACTAACTCCATTGATCGAATCTCGGAAATGACCTTCTTACGAATGTCTGCCTTGCTGTTGATGGCAACCGGTCTTTCGAATACAGACGTGTTAGCAATGTGTGGATGCCAATATTGACTAAAACTATCATCCGTCTTGCTGATTAGATCATATCCTAGAGCGATATTGACCTTGAAATCATTCTTCTGGCTTGCGAGAACGTTCTCAAGCTTGTCATAGAACTCTGAGGCCTGGATACTCTCATATAGATGAGACTCCATTTTTGTTGTTGTAGAAACGGTACTTAGGGTCAGCTTTGTAGTTAGCCGACATGTGCTTTTGAGTTGATCCGTAGAGACCTTATATTGCTTAGCTACGAGTTCCTGATTCTTACGGTTGGAAATGTTGCTAACATATACCATCTTACCGGTTCTACCACGAACCTTGACTCGGTAGCTGCTCCCCAATTTAATAGCTCGGATATTTAATCTATTTAATCCCTCAAGTTCGTAGGCAAACACACTTGCTATATATTATCGGTGGTTACATTTTCCCCTCGGTCGTCGTTATAGTTATACTTTTTCGCTCAGGATCGTCTTTATATGTTAGACCTCAAGAAAAATCTGAAAAAATTAATTTAGAGATACGTGGTAAAAGCCTTGTCAAGACTTTGGAGCCAATGATAATATTTTTTATCGTTGGCCTTGACCCATTCGAACGATTTGGTCTTGTGCTTACCAAATCCAACAGTCGATCGAGGAAGTAAATTGCGCGCTAAATCCACCTTAGAGATCTCTGATACTGTATCGCATCCAAATAGAAATTGAATGTAGCTATCATCAACTCCTAAAAGTGATTTAGGTGCGGTCTATCTCAGTATCGACTTTCTATTTTCGATTTTTTTAATTAATTAGCTAAGTTAGGTTTCGCTGGTATTTTCGGTTTCACTTTGCTTAAGTTCGATTTTTTTACCGCGTACAACTTTCGCTTTTGAGCATTAATTTGATCGCGGTGCTTCTCATCGTACTCGCTGCTTATCGATACGTGTTTCTCTCGTATTGAGACAGTAGCGCTTTTGAGCGGCTTTGATACGCTCCTTGTTAAGTTGATATTTATCGGATGAGTACGCCATCTTTATATACTATAAACTTTACATTTGTTAGGATAAACAATAATTAAGGAGCAAAAGTAGCAAGTTACGTTGAGCTGAATTGTTTTACTACTGGTAATATTGAATCTAACGATTCCAGGCATGTGTGCTTAATAAGGATATTCATTTATCACTGCTTCGAATTTTGAGTCTTCTTCACCTTAAGATAACTAGTAAAGCAGTGGCAGCGTCTGCAGTGAGCTTCTGGATAACTTGATTTGGTCCAGACTCGGCTTCTTATCTAAACCATTAGGAGTACATTCCACTGTGAATCGGCATTTCACGAACCATTCGAAATTCGTATTCCATCCTCCTCGCCAGCAAGAACTCCGGACTGAGCTCATCAGACATCAACTCGTATCTCTCCAGCATTTCTGTTGCGGCATCATCGCCTGCAGGTGCAGCTTTGAGCAACTTCTGACGCTTCGGAAGAGGTACACGCAAGAAAGGAATCCGCATGGGAAACACTCCAGTTGATGCAACCCTATTTGTCTCCTTCAGAAGTTCTTTCATCATTTGGAATCCGTTAGCTGGACACCTGAGCGTCAATCTCGCGATTTCTCTGCCTGGCGTGAACCACAGAAAATACCAGTAGTTGTTCAAGGTGAGCAATCCCACAGGAGCACAACGGTTTTCACTTTTCAAGTCCGCCGCAACCAACTCAAGCAGTATTTGGCATCGTTCTTTGACACCACACTGTTCCTTCTTGAGTTCGATCACAAAGTGAAGACCAGCAAAAACTTCATCCATGGAGTTTGCCGCTTCGTCGATAATCATCATATCCGTCGTCCCCTTCACTTTGAAGGGCAAACTGCTTGAAACATCGCAGTCGAGCAAGTTCTTCACCTGCGCTGAGTCCTTCAGATAATACTTGGGCTTCAGTCTTGGGGAAGATCTTGAAGGAGTTGTTCTGCTATCGTCTTGATTCAAGACACCCGGTTGTCTCGAAAGTACTGCATGTACCCCGTCCGTTGCTCTAAGTGGTCCTCAGCTACGTTTTCGTGCCATGCGTAAGGATGAATCGAGCCATCTATGTCTTCCGCGACATCAATGGTCGAGTACTTGTAACCCAATGTTGTCATCACGTTCCCTTCTTTCGAGCGTGTGCATGTTGATATGGAAATCGATAGCATCTTCTCATCCCGCTCCTTCAGAACCTTATTCATTGCCATCTCCACTTGGTCAATAATCACCGGCGTCAACGCGGCCGTAGCTTCTTTCGCTGAACTTTCCGGAACCACCACCAGCACGTGGATTTGGTCAGTGGATGGCTGCGGCATTTTGTTCTTGTCAAACAGCCAGTGCTGCAAAGCCCGTCGCCCTCATCTTCTCGCCATGATCACCGTTTGAATGTCTTGATGCGTATTTCCAACTCCAGCGGCAGGATCGTCATCTTCAGCCACGCGTCGCCCTTCTTCGCCAGGAAGAGCTGCAGCTCGTCGGGGGTCACACTGAATCCTGTTCTCTTCTTCGCCTTGATCGCCTCCTTCAGGTCTCCCACCGACTGCCCCGTCGATGTCCACAGGAAACGCACTCCCAGTCGCTCCAACGACAGCACAAAAGAGCTTGACCATCCTTTCTCGAGCTAGCGGATTCTGGAATGAGAAATGAACGGAGAAATTTTGTAATCGTACTTAAGCGATGAATGGTGTGGTCACATACGTATACGGTACAGTACAGTGGATAGCACACGGTGTGATATCATATCACTGATATGACTTTAACACCCTGCCAAATTGTATACAGAGAACCCTGGCCAACTTAATACCTCTGTTGTCTAATATCCTGGTGTACTTAATCACTTATCGATCCACCGACTCGGTATTCAGGCTTAACTATGGCGCTTAATTAATACTTGTCAAATTAATGCTCGATGGGGATTTTTTCAATACATTTGTTAATGAAAAGCATCCACTATCATACTTGTTCAGCGCCAAATATTGCATACTAAAAGGCTTCGGGTCGATGTCCGCGCACACGCCGCTCCCTGCTCCTCACGTTGCTGTTTCAGCCGCTCCTGCGGCGCGTTTATTAGCAGCCGTGCATTATATCCTGTGTTGTAGATATTAGCAATGGTCTTTATCGACTGGGTTCATCTAAAGTGATACCTTGACACATTTTAAACCCCGTTACAGTAGGTACTGGCCATAAGGATCCCGTATAGCCTGTGTAGTACAGACAACGACGGTGAAACTACCCTCACTGAACTGTATCCGCCATACAAAAGTAAACGGGGCATCTCGACAAAAAAATCCGTACCCATCAGTGATTCGCTATTTGTGATTGGTGAAAAACATTTTTTATCCTATACTTGGACTTCAGGATATCTTGGAATTGCCTTTTCAAAGCTACGCACAACACAGTGCTCTGTGATGCCTTCCCATGCTGTAATGGTGCGCTTGATCGCGCCAAGTCTTTTGCTGCGCGGTGCGTGTACCATTAATCTTTTCTGATAGCCATACGCCTGTCAGCTTCTTCTTGAGTGGACCCATAACTCCAACATCAAGAGGCTGACAGACAGACGTGCTGTTTGGCGGAACAGGGCACACTAGTGCTGAGGTAGCCTCGCTACCACATTCTGTCCTCCTTCCGATACATGGGAATCGAAGTTATCGAGAAGGAGGACAGAGGGAGAATCTATTTCAAATTTAAGCAAACTTTCAATATAAAACTCCCAAACAGTTGCGTCCATCCAGCCATGTTCTTGGACTGTATAAACATGTCCATCTGGATATGTTGGCAACTCATTTGTCTCCACAGTGCCGCCAGGTATTCCTCGCAGAATGAAGAGTATTGGCAGTTTTTTTCCTAAATCAAATAACGTTACTTAGTTTCAGTATACAGTAAATTAAATGTAAAATAAATGAACGTACCGTCAGCCCGAATGGTGAGCACAGCTGTGAGTCTTCCGGAATTCTTCTGCATATGCTTGACTTTTGCTGATCCACGCCTCCCCTTGAGGGCCCATATTTTGTGGGGTGGAGTGTCGAAATAAATGGCCGTTTCGTCGACGTTGTAGATAGCACTATCCGGAAAATGGCTGTATTCGCTCCAAAACTTGATTGCAAATTCTAAATGCGTCTGCTGTAGTACAGCTTCGTTTTTCTTCGAATGTTGTGGCTGCGTTGAAAACCCATGCCTAAACACCATATTATAAAAACAATATCATTTTGAGCCAGTTTCAATTAGTACAGCGTTCGTATATTTTGGCCACCTGCCAAAACGGTTTTTGTATGTGAGTATTAGCCCATAACGACTGATGATTACCGTGTTCACACAACATGTCTAAAGCACATTTCTCAACTCCATCTAGAGGCTGAGTTATTAGCAAAAGTAGGGGTGTTCGTATACTTTTGGCCCGGAGTGTATTGTACTTGCATGGACTTTGTCTTGCCTTTTAGTGCACTAATTCCACCTCACCCCTGCACTAACTCGTGCATGATTACGTACAAATCGTGAAGAATTTTGATTGGTGATTTCAACAACTGGGTTTCGTACACGCGTGGGGCCAGTTAGTCTGCTCCTCACGCAGACGCCGCGTTCCTTAGAACCGCCGTTCGATCGGCCGACTCGCCTCCATCACCAGGATACTCGACTTCGTGGACAACTCGTAGAAGGACGGGAAGATGCTGTTTGCGTCCCTGCAGGGGCATGTCGCCGTCGTCGCGCTTAGAAGCCACTCAGTGAGTCGCTCATTCTCTACTATAACCACCCGACCGACTTCTTCGTTAACAAGCTCGAGGTGCCGTGTCACATCAACCAGCCCGTGAACCCTGAACTAGCAGTTGGGCCGACCGGACTCGAAGATTGGCCAAGTGCACCACGAAATGAAGCGAGTGGGGATCCAGGCCAACCAAATTGCAGGGAGGAAGACTGGCAGGTTCCTACCCAATGTCGACGGAGAGGCGCTGCTCAGGTGAGTGAAGCCTGTACTGTATTGTTTACACTTTAATAACCGATGTACTAACGTACACCTACTTCGCACACATCTTGTATTAATAGGTGGGCGTGGACTAAATGCGCTGAGATGACATGAACAAGAAAGAAGCACTAGCCTCAGATGACCAACGTGCTGACCTCCTACTGGCTGGCACAGTAGCACGACATTAGCCTCCTCAACATAGACGCCCACGTGAACAAGACGCGAGGTTGCAAAGCGGACTACCAACGGTAAGTTGAAAAATAAATCTGGAATGAGATTGAGCTAAACATAAATTTGTCGATTTGATCTTATGATACTTGAGCGAGTGAAGACCATTGTAGATAGTAGATCCACTCGGGATTATACCTGATGGAGAGCGAATCTACCTCACGCGCCAACACAGTGCAACACATTTTTGGGGACGAAGAGGTCAAAGTAACGCTGACCATCAAATTGGGTGAGGCATTACATGACGTCCGGAGCAGCCACATTCAGTGAGTTTGCAATCTACAGAAGGCGCCGTCTTACATGCAAAAGTGGACGCGATCGTAAGTGCTCAAGAAGGAATTTCGTGGTCCGAGAAGGATATTTACCTCAAACCAGGTACCAACACGAAACAAAGGGAGTTCATCAAGCTCACTGCTGAATCATTCGCTGCCAAGTTATGCAATCCTGGCGGAATGCTCAGCGAAACGTCTCGCTGGCAGATTTCAGTCTAATGGTTTTCGTGTACGCTGTGAAGGTACTGCTGTCATATTTATCGGAGCTGTGGATTTATACTAATGTTACGCTTTTGCATTATTGATAGATCCACAACTCAATTCGACGGGCAACAGTTGCACGGGTTAATGAAGCATCGACTCGGATTGTACAGCACTTAGCTGATACTAACCAATCTCCGCTAGCGCCGAACAGTTTGGCTCTACGCTACTTTGCAACACAACATGCGCGTGAGCCAGATGGAACCCAGCCTACAATCTCGGAGCATGCAACATATCGACAACTCTGCAGTGCGACGAAGCTCGCTGTGAGATGGCGCACGAGCAGCAAGCAGAGCATCGACGGCTGGATCGTCGGTTTAGAACCGTGAGAATACTCATCAACGAAAGTGAGGTAAATATTTCGGTTTCGCTAGATGATCTCCGAGACATTCTCGGTTTACCTGACTGCGATCTTAGGCGCCCACACAACTCCGACATACCTGTTAATCTACCAGCTCAAAATGGCGATGGAGACCATCATCAGTAGTATTAATTAGTTGGAGTGGAGGTCGCTACATTAATATCTATTGCCAACGAGTCGAGAGCATACCCGCAATGCTTATAAATACCACGTGTTCCATCTTTCGTGCGCGTACAAGCGTACATCGCCCAGTCTAATACCTCCTCTGTAGCGAATCGGAACGCCGTGTTTGCATTCTTTGGATCCAACGCTTCAGCAGTGAAAACCCGACTTCAATCGGATTGAGTTGGGGGCAATATGGTGGCAGAAAGAAAATTAAAGCACCAACACTGTGCACCGCTTCCTCTAATTCCTTGTACATATGGATTTTTGCATTATCCAGTACAAGGATAGAGCGAGGAAGTGGCCACGGATTCGGATTTTGTCTGAGGTCTGGAAAATACATGCCGCGTAAATGTTCCTGTTGTGCACCCACGATAAAAACCGTCCGTTGACATCGCCGCCAGAACGGAGACCCGCTCACCGCGTACAAAAGAAGCGTGACGATTGCAGGCGTGTTTCGCTTCGACCATGCGTATCGACGCACACCATCTCTACTATCCTTGGCGGTTTCGTCTAAGAAAATCATTTGCTCGGGCATGGAGAAAGGCTTCAGCTTGTCGATATAGTCTTGAACCTGATCTGCTGTAGCCTCCGCGCACGCCGCGTCAGCACTTTCCTGGACTGCCCCATATCAAACCGAAGGGCTCTGCAAATGGTAGATGTTGACGTCTTGATATTTCCAAACTTGTTACGAAGTGTATCTTGGAGCTCTTGGAGATAAAAGCACGGGTGGTCCTCCACGTACTTGATCACGAACGCACAGACCGATGCTGGCCAGCGCGATGCCCGCTTCTCGCGTTGGGCGCCGGTTACCATGCCGAACTTTGAACAAAGCGATTCCAACGCTTGATGGAGCGTACCGATGCACCGAGGACATGTGCATTCTGCAACATTCGATGTTGTAGACGAAAAACAGCACGACTGCGCGCCAGCGTAGGTCCTTTGAGTACGTCATGCTGCAAGACTTAAACGGAAAATGACACTTTGAATAGTGCCAAAGCCAGCCGATCTCGTATTCATTGGCCACATTTGTCTTTCTTACCTAGGATTTCTATTAAGATCAGTAATATAACTCGTGCAAGGATTATCTTTATTCGTATTGGTGTATTATTTGTACTTATGAGGCACACAATCGCGTTGCTATTATAAGTGCCAAAAACTGCAAAGCACAATACATGTAATAGGCACAGTTCTTCGATTAAAAGTATATGTGACCACACCATTCATCGCTTAAGTACGATTACAAAAATTCCTTCTCATTCCAGAAAAGATGGTCCAGCTCTTTTGTGCTGTCGTTGGAGCGACTGGGAGTGCGTTTCCTGTGGACATCGATGTGGGGAGTCGGTGGGAGACCTGAAGAAGGCGATCAAGGACGAGCGAGGACATCACCGTTCCTGCGAAGAACCTGCAGCTCTTCCTGGCGAAGTAGGGAACCGAGTGGCTGAAGACTGAGAGTGAGGACGTGAAGGAGCTGAAGAAGGGCAGGAAACGGCTACCGTCAAAGCGCTAACGAATGAAGACGAAGAGCTACAGGGGAGTCCGG
>JAAKBF010000295.1:0-39969 GCA_012656075.1 Phytophthora hibernalis | reverse complement strand
GGAAACATCCAGTCACGTGGAGTTTCGTTGGAAACTAAATGCGCAGCTCAATAAAACGGATCGATTTCTGACTTGTTCTTCGATGGCTACGGTGGGGAAAAAGAACACAGAGGATGATGATAAAGCTAAGGTTAAATACTTTTGCATGTATTCATGGACCCGCGACGAGTATTTGGATGCCATCAGCAACCAAACGTTTCGATCCACGGTCGAGAGCAAATTTGATGCAACTAGTATCTCTGATGTAAATGCCGAAGACGACATCGCAGACGTAAGCGAAGACGAGATGTGGACCCACGCCGCTGATTTAAAGTTCTACTATGCTGGAGGCTCGTGCCGGTTCATGTTCGAATACCCGACGTGGAGAGTGAAAGAAGTGCTGGAAACAGCGATTGAACGAGCTGAGATTAAGACGAACCTAATCAAGTACTGCAATGGTGCTTTCCATAAAGGTGAATCAACACACTCTATGGGATGCAGCGTGATGGCCCGAATTTTGGACGTTTCCCGCTTAGCTCATTTGTGGTATCACTGTTTGCGAAGGAAGGTGGTAAGGAAGTCATTGAGCAATTGGCAGCTCGTCTCAACTCGTCAAATAATCCTTCGATGGACGGTTATCTGTTTGAATGGCTGTTTTTCGCTTCTGTAACGTGAAATTATACGCCGACCGTGAGACCTCAGATGAACTGCCCCAAGCGAATGTCCTTCCGTTTGATCCGACAAAAGATTCAAATTGATAGGCGAGATCGAGCCATACAGTGGAATAATCTCGTACTGCCACCCAAACGGCACGTACGATGTCATCTGCGAGGACGGTGACAAGATGGAGGGCGTAGCTGCTAAGATGATCCAGCTTCAAGGTGCGAAGCGTGGTAGTACCAGAGGCAGACGCACAAACCCGACGCTGAGAAATTTTATAATGGGCGACAAAGTAGAGATGCAACCAACACCACTGATCAAAGGAGATAAAAGCTGGTTGTAGCCAATCGCGTGGAACCAAGGAGGATACGATGCCGTGTACTTCGACGCGGAACAAGGAAAAGTCATTTTTATCCAGGTGACCCAATCTTCGCAGCATGATTTCAAGATGCTGTATTTTTACCGAGTGCTACTCAAACTGCAAGAGGCAAAAATGAGGATTTCGAGTGTGGTTGTCTACTTTGTGGTCAAGCCGGCTAATTGGATGGCCTTTAAAATAGGCAACGTTGAGGGTCGTGGTCTTTTGGAACTTGTCGATCCAAGTTGGACCTGCCCAGAAGAAAATCACGTGAAAAAGCGCGCATTTGATGCAGCTCCAGTAGCCTAGCCCATTGGGGAAAGAACGAAACCCTGGAGTATTGAGTAGCGATCTCGCTCGTGTTCGGCTTACAATTTTCGAATATTACGCTTTCCTTACTGCATCTGATATTAGAACCTCGATGAAGTGTAGTTGAAATCGCAGTAGTTTGCATGCAAGGAGCTAGGGTGGTTATGGACGCATTTAGCTCTTATATGAGGCAAATTCAAACGACAATCAGCTCCTTGCGGATCAAACAATTGAGACGACACCTCTACGATGGCAATGCCGATCCAAATACCATTACGATCGCTTTATATTTCTATCTTGAAGCCATCTTGAGCAGCAGTGGTGTAGACTACAGTTCGAGATTCCTTGAGGTGGGTTGCTAGCTCCTGACACACACCGAACACTCCGATAATTGCATGCGAAACCATTTTCTGTTGCTGTACGCAATTCCAAACGGTCATCCCAACATGAACGTAAGTACTTATCTGACGATGTTTCTGCCGTGCATACCACCGGAAGTCGCCCTCGGCACCATGCACTTCAAACCTCGAAAAATCAAATCCTAATGTACGATCAGTATGATATCCAACGAGACGACGCAATCCTCCGCTTGTCAATTCATACAGCCACCACGCAAGATCCGCTGTAGTAACCGCTTATTGATATCATCCACTGGGCAGGGCTTTTTCATCAGAAAGTTGTTTTCTTCTTGTTTATGGGGAATTCATCACGAAATACGCAGTACTTCCAAGTACATGCATATGTTAACAAAATAGCAGTTGCAACACTCTGGATATACGAAGTAATAAGATATCACCTCATAGCGCAATCGAGCGACTCGCAGACGTGTCCACGGAGTATCTTCTGGGACTATTCCACGAGGTAAGCTTTGTTCTGCTCAGTCTGGTAGCTGTTGAAAACTACTAACTTCAATTGAGTGCGTTACTAGGCACTGAACTAGCTCCGAAGGGTGTGGAACTTAGCCGCTGTCGCACGCTGCTTGGCAAGGTTTTTCCATCTTGGTGACGACGGACTTGGTTGCGAACTTCAGTTTCCCCACCACAATACAACTCTAAAAGTTGCTGGTTAATCTCATCAAGAACGGTTTGTTCCTTAGCTGTCTTTGACTCCACAAGGCCTCGTAGTTCAGGGTTGTTTCGAACTGGAAGATGAAATCGTCGAACGCATCCTGAGCTACCATAACGTCCTTCATCAGTCTCATCACAACACAACCAACGTATTGTACGGTGCATCATACAAGAAGCAGGTACAGCTGCAGGACTCGCTGATGCATTTTGTCGAGTTTCACAGGTTCGAGCACACGCAAATTCGTATACACACGAGTAGCGGTTGTTTTGCTCGGAGTACTTCTGTCGGCACAACCGGCACTGAAGGGCACGTCTCTGGTGATCGTGCATTATTGAAAGTCTCGATGGAATTATTGCTTCCTTGACCTCGCGGAGCAGACTTTGTTTCTTCAGCATAGGTGAGGTAGTAGTCATCGTCAGTTTCTGCTTCTGCAGCAGTAGTTCGTGCTTCATCTTGAAAGAAGCTCGCAAGTAGTGACATCTACCAATCTACTCCGGGTATTTTTAATTTCGCCTTTTCTTACGCTAATTTAATACGCAGAAGAGGTTTAGGCGTACCTATTAAACAGAGACAAAATGAACTTAAGCAAAAAGAAATCGAACTTAGCAAAAACGAACTTAACTAATTATTTATTTTTTCAGATTGTTTGTATTTGACAATCATATAAAGTCAGTTGATCCTGAGATAACAAGTCAGATAATATAAAGACGAGCTCACGAGTAAAAATATAAAACCAGGAATATATAGAGAGCATGTTTGCCTACGAGCTTGAAGGACTGAGACGCTTAACTATCCAAACCATCAAATGAGGGAGCAGCTACCGGGTCAAGGTTCGCGGTAGAACTGGCAAATTAGTTTATATTAGTAATATTCCCAGTAAGAGAAACCAGGAACTGGTAGCTAAGCTGTACAAGGTATCGATTGATAAATTGAGGAAGAATGTGTCGGCTGACTACACGGTTAACCCTAAGTACCGTTTCTATAAAGGTAAAAATATGGAGTCACACCGCTATGAAGGTATTCCGACCTCAGAGTTCTATGATAAGCTTGAGAACGTTCTCGCAAGTCAGAAGAATGCCTTTAAAATCAACATTGCGCTCGGCTATGATGTTATTAGCAAAAACGACGATAGCTTCACTCAATATTGGTACCCTAACATTGAAAACACGGCTGTATTTGAGAGACCTGTTGCAATCAATAGCAAGGCAGACATTCGTAAGAAGGTCATTTCTGAGATTAGGTCGATGGAGTTAGCTGATAAGCTTAAATACCCATCGAGTGGATACAAGCTAAAAGCTATTACTGGATTTAGAATTGTCATCTATCACCGCGAACATGTTCTTGGAGATAGTCAGGCTGTCATTCCCAAAATCATCCGCGTCAACAAGCATGTAATTAACTTTCCTAAGACGAACAATAAGTGTGTCTTCCATTGTATTGCTTACCACAAACAGTCAGGAGAAAAGAAAGACCCGCGATTCATTCAGGCTCTGGTGAAGACAGCATTCAAGCGCTACTGCTCTTACAAAAGTATTAGCTACAGTCTTAGTCTCTTTCGCAATTTCAAACCGATCGATCTACTTCAGCTCGATGAGTTAGAGGACTGAGCATAAATGTTTATTCAATGTATGTCGAAAGCGGTAAAGCGGACTGCATTCGCTCATCGGACAAAGCATATGAACCAATAAACATTCTATCTCACGCAAACCATGCTCTATATATCAAAGATGTTAATATGCTTCAGAGTAAATATCAATGCCAGAAATGTGAAATGATATTTATAAGTTCTTACAAGCTAAATAATCTTAAACGAAACCAGTGCGAGCTCATAAATATTGAGAGCTTCCCAGCTGAGCCAACAATCTACAAACACTCCAGAACACCGTTTAATCTCTGCTCATGAAGGATTCTATCAAGGGTATTGATCAATATCTTGATCATTTTATAGTTTATGACTTTGAAGCCATTCTCAAGCCGACAATGGTACAGAGCGGAAAGAGCACTGTCTTCACAAACGAGCATATTCCAGTCTCTGTCTCGGTAGCAGATAGCTTAACGGAGGAAGTGCGTTGCTTTGTAAATGATGACCCGAAGGCGTTGCTCACAGATATGTTTTATTATATTAACGACATTGGCTCGAAGATACAGCACTACAACGTAAATAAGTATGAAACACTTCTGCGTAAGCTTATCAACGCACACGGTTTAACTGGCATGGAGATCCCAAACATAGATTTATCTCAAAGGTACAATATGAATGATATAGATAGCTGGATTCAGGAAGGTAAATATTCCAGCTTCTTTGACTTTCACAACGTCATCGGTTTTGGTAAGCAGAGTGCGGATTATAGCAAAATCAAGCAGCAACTCGATCAGGTGCCGGTATTTGGCTTCAACAGTGGCCGTTACGATATCAATCTCATCAAGAACGATATGTTTGCTGTCATTGGCACCGATAATATCAAATCTGTTATTAAGAACCCCAGCTACATGTGTATCGCCACGGACGACATGAAAATGCTGGATATTACTAACTACGTTCCAGCTGGTACAAGCTATGACAAGTATCTTACTACGTATCTCGGTGGCTGCAAGTGTGATGACAAAATACGTTGCGTTTGTGGCCTTGGCAAGGGACTCTCCCCTACGAGCACATCAAATCCTTTGAGGTGCTAAACCAGTCCACGATCCCTCCTAAGTCAGTTTTCAACAGTGCGCTACGTGGCACTAGCATCAGCAATGCTGACTACGAGCGAGTAAAGTTCGTGTGGAGCTCTATGAGATGAAGTCTATTAGAGATTTACTCGTCTGGTACAACAATTTAGACGTAGTCCCCTTCATCAAGGCAATCAAGGCCCAGCGTGAACTGTTCAAGGGATTTGAGCTAGATATGTTTGCCGACGGCGTATCTCTATCAGGTTTAAGTGAGAAAGTGATGTATCAGACCTGCTTTGACAATCTCAAAACCGAAGCAGAGAGCCGGCTAAAGCGTTTAGATTCCAGGCTAAGCGCATGAGTGGATACAAGACTCAGGATGCGGATGCTAAGCGGAGTTTGACATGACTATCGATCATCTGAACGATCTACTCAAGCAGCAGAAGTACTTATGCGGTCTTTGCTACTGTCAGCTATCAGCTCACCCGACCGAGTGAACAACATCTCTCCCTCAGTTAGGCCTGTGTGGATGTGGGACTGTAGCTGCACTTCAGTCGCCCACAGGACGTCCACTTGGTCCCTCACCAACTACTTGCGCCCGGATCCGAAACTACCATCGCAACCAATTCGCCCAGTCCGTGAATGTGGCGGCCAAGCGCGGGGACGTAGAGATGGTCAAGTGGTTGTTCGCCCACTTCTCGGACGCTCAAGTTCCTGTGGAGGTGGCGGTGTCTGCTGCCAGAGCTGGTAATTCTGCAATTGCTACTGGTAATGATGCTGGACTTCGATATACAGATGAAGATGGTGTCAGAGCTTGCCAATTCGATCGTTGTTTCCCAAAAGACCAAGTTACTGGCTGGTTGAGAACCAGAAGTCGCAATTATTGTAGCTCGGGTTAGACGCACTATGCGGGGAGTGTAACCAGGATATATTCGGGTACTTACACCACATAGTGATCACAGCGAGATCTTGTGTCCGAACATTGTTGGCGTTCACAGATGAGTTGCTGTAAGATTAGTACGATTTGTGTCAGGTCAATTGCATACATGTAAAAATTGTCTCCGCTAAACAACGCCAAGCAAGGCTTGGGGCCAAATTCATGTAACAGTCAGGGGTGTGTTACTGCATCTCAGGCCAGGCCGAAGGGCTGCCCTGCGTTCCCGTAAGGGCAGTAACACACGTTCATCACTGTAACACCGTTGACGACCTGGATCCGCTGACACTCTTGGCGGCGACTCCGGCGACCGACTCGCTGCATAGTCTTGTGTAGAGATTGAACGCGTCGGATGCCCAGCAGCCGTGAAACTGGATTGCTAGCGCGTCAACGCCGGCTCGGTACATGATCGTGGAGCCTCCTGGCCTCAGTGGGTGCGTGCCAAACCGGGCCGGGTCTTCGGCTACTGCCTGAGCGCCGGCTTTTATCGTGTGTGCTACGCGTGCTGCGCACATGTATCCTGGCCCGCCGTCATGGACAACGCAGACCGTCGCGGGGATTGAGTGTGGTAGACCTGTTCTCGCTTACTTGAGGAGCAGGGCGCCCAACACGGGACACAGGAATCCACGTCCAGATCGGGTGAGCATCCGCACACCGGGTTTCCCTCCTGATTGGTCTTGGATCCGCGTAGGCGGACACACCCGGACATAACAGCTCTGGGGCCTCGGTCGGTTTGCCGCTGTTATCGACTGTCATGACGTCGTTACCGTTTAACGCGAACCACTGGAACGTGGTGCTGCTGGTGGCGACGATATCGGATCTCCGCAGAAGAAATAAGAAGGACAGACACAGTACCCCCAGAGAGCTTGGTTCGCAGAGTTGATGTAGCTCCGCCCGAGGTAGCACGCTTCTAGAACGGCGACCAATGCAGGTGCCTTCTGTTGACCTGGGTTGGCGCGACGCGCGACACCCTTGATGAGCATTCGAATTTGTGGATGGTCGATGGGGATCTCGCCTCCCGAGGCCTGAATAAAGTGTCTAATCCCGCAGAGGTTGGCCTTCATGGTGGAGCTGTGTACGGCCTGTCTAGTTCATAATCCGTGTAGCGAGAAATCGATGATAAACTCCGACAACATGCGGAGTTGTCGGGGTGGGGTGCTTGGCGCGCCAGTCTACGCCGTGGAGCGCGGTCCACCGTTTCCAGTGAGCGAAAGCTATGGAATAGCGCTTGAAGGAGGAGTCAGCAATCGAGTGCTCGCGGAGGTTCTCTAGCGCATGGATGTTGTGGGACGTCTGCACGTACGACCACCCACGTCTTAGCTCGATGAATAGCTTAGCGTACCGCACGTCACCCCAGCGTGGCGAACCCGCATCTACTACTGTGTTTTTAAAAGCGGGGATATGGGACGACGAGAAGCGCAGGCATGATCGTTGTCATAGAATAACGGAGCGAGCGCTCAACGTCCGCGAAGCGGGTGCCGATATTGGTGTCGACGTTGATATGGCCGGTAATTAAAGTAACCATTCGGGTGGGCGTCGTCGCAGCTGTTCCCATGCAGAAATGAGACTGCACCTCCCAGGATGCTGTAGGTTCCAGCTGATCATGCCCATCCGAACGCTGCAGACATGTCAATGATGATCGCGTTGTCCTCCCGGATGTGACCACCAAACATGTAAACATATTTGCTATGCGTGCACGCGTTACGATATGCAGAAACCACGTCGCTGGCCATCTGTTGAACTTCCACGTCCGGGTTCGCGAGCTGGCAGCGCATAATCTCCTGTCGATGCACGAACAGTGCTCGTGTGTCGGCCTCAGGACGTTGTCCGTATCTGTATGAGAGTTGACCAACGCGTCCTCGGGGAAGGATAGGTTGTGGATCACCCTACCAGTAAGACGGGGTCGCCGTCGCCCTTGTTAACAACGGCAGAAAGGCTTAGAAAGAGTTCTGGCCAGATGTCCACGATATCAGCGTCTATAACGATGCACCTGAAGAGGTCTTGCTCTCTGCGGATATTCTTTGCGGAGGACGTTAATCCGCTCGGTCGCCGACGGATGATTCCGTAAACACACGTTGTTTGACCAGTGGCTTCTGAAGCCGAACACGGACACCCTCCGACGCGATGTGGTGAGACTTTCGAGGCGTTTGTAGCCTCTGCAACATTCTCGTAGGACGGTCGGCACTAACGCCTTGTTGGGGCGGTAATCGCTCGGGGATTGATAGCAAATCATCTCCACGAACGCGGAGAGCGACAGTCGAACCGTGCAAATGAACGCGGGTATAGCTTGTTGTAGTGGAGTATTAAGCTGCCACGCATCCATGGGGTTCGATGGTTGACCTGCAGCCCAGACACTTGGGAAATCAACACCTGCACGTTGGAAGGCAACACGCAGGGACTGTTGTCGGATCGATTCCCAGATCTGGAGACGCTGCGAACTCATCGAGGTGAGCGCGTCCAAGGCCGACGTCGAAGGCGGGAGGCGCAGGAATCCGTGGCATGGCTGAGGCCGCCGAACCGTAACATGGCCGACCTGGCCTGCGGTCTGTGCTCGCCGTACGTCGGTGGCATGGCTGGCCGGATGTTCGGCCAACATCTCACCGGAAAATGCGTTGGCGTGGTCTGCCAACACGTCAGCGCACCCCTCGATGGCATGCCCGGTAACCGGGGGCTCTCATCGGCAAGCGCGAGCAGGAAATTGGCAACAGGCACCACCTCGACGGAAACCCAGCGCGATCAGCGCCGGTCCCCTCGTCGACAGATGCGGCGTCTGCAGACAGATCTGGTTTGTGTGGTCGACGCATGTTTTCTGCCCTGGCGTCGACACTTGGCATCACTGGATGACGATCGTGGATGTGGGCGATAGACGGTTCACTTGGGATCAGAGTCGGAACAAATGTGTTCTGTTTAGCTCTGACGCCGGGGTAAAGAATCGCCGGTGAACCTTCGGCACCTCGTCCCCTTCACGCCCGGTGTCGGCGATTGCTGTTACCGTTCCGGCGACGCAGCCAGATCTGAACTCGAGAAGGACCGCCGGCAAGTCACCGCACCACAAGTATGTGCGGTCGGACGACGAGCACTGGTCTCGCGTACCGCCGTCGCACATGCTCCCGGCAAAGAACCGCAAGCATGGCTCTGTGCCATCTTGATCACGAGGGATCAGCGCCATTATGTGCGCCGGGATCGCACCGGGGTGGGTACCGCGTCCCGCAGTTTTCGTGCGCGCGACGGAGCGGCGGGCGAAGGATGTGGGCGATCGCGCTGGTGGAAGCTGTTGGCTAGCGGTTGGCATGACCTATGGTCTGTGCAACGGCGAGTTCGTGCAGAGCCATGCATCACGCGTTGGATCAGTAGTCGATCCTGGCCACCGCCACCGTGAATTCGCGCCACCAGAACGGCGAGTCACTGGACAAATGCACGTAGGCAGCACCGAGAAGCTGATTGACCTCGTGGAGGCAACGTGCCACTCGGCCATGCGTGTGAGCCGGGTCCGCATCCATGTTGACCATGACAAACTCGCACACGCGGTAAAGAGACTGCGCGAATGGCTCGTATCTCTGTCCATTTTCAAATGACATCAGCCCTTGTACCGCACTGAGGAAGTCGTGGTAGGATGTGCACGCCGGCGGCACAGGCGGGGCAGCGTTCCGACCAAAGTCCAGCGTAAAATTGGCGTCGGACGACCCGGCTGCTAGCACTGCCTCGCGGTCGGCCCGGCGGAAATGCATGACCGAGATTCCGAAGCGCCCGAACCTCGCGCCGAACAGAGCCATGAGGATCGGCGGTGGGTCGGCGAACGCTATGTTTGTCTACACACGCCAGCGCATGACGAAAGAGAGCGCGGTCTCGTGCAGGCCCGCGGTCGACCGCAGGTGAGGGTAAAGACGGTGCGCCGCCAGTCTGTAGATGGCGGGCGGGGTAAAGTCGCCAGGTGCCCGATGCGCCGGTGGTGGGAAAAACTCGGCTCGTAGCTCACGGGTGGAAACGGGAGGTAGCACGCCCGCGCGCTGGGCACCGTCCATGATGGTGGAGGCGGTGGAGCCGTGACAAGCATGTCGCCTGCGCATCCGCGTGGCGAGCGTCAGCCGGCTCCGCACGGTGGCGTAGAGCGGCCACGATATCATGAAGCAGGCTGGCCACGCTCGAGCCGCGACGGGTCCCGGTATCGGGGACACTCGACTGCTGAAATATGGCCTGAGTGGCCTGCGGTGTCGGCGTATCGCCGTGCACATCGGGACGAGGTGTCGTGCCCGCGGCCTGACCCGCAGGCGGTTACGGTGCAGGTTCACCATGGAACTGACTCAGGAATGTCGACGGGTCGAACGACGGGCGCCCGTCGCTAATGACCGGATGGACGGAGTTGTGCACTGCTGCTGAACCCGGCGTTAAAACCGGGATGGGACTCCGTGCCGCACAGCCCACAGCCGGGGTGGTGGGTACATGGACGAGTTGAGAGGGTGATGGGTGACCGAGAGGCAACACCTCGATCGGCAACGGAGAGTCCGAGTCACTCCCAGATTCGACGAACAAGACAACTGGGTCAGCCGCGGCGGTCGACGGTGAAGCCTCCACGGGAGCAGAGGCGGTCGCCGTAGATGGAGGCCGGGCCGGTTTTCGTGGCGTGGTCCGCGGCGCGGCTGGCGATCGCTTCGATTTTCCGAGCGCCTTCGCGGACGCCTTCGCATCCGCAGCGGATGCGATCGTGGCATCCGGTGTTCTCGACACCTTGCACACCGACCAACTGGCTCTGCACCTCAAAATCAAGGCATAAGATGCCAACCAGCAGTAGCAGAGAGTTCATGACGAGAACACGAAGTCGACAGAAGTGTTCACTCCTCGTGTAGATCGCACCTTGGACGAAGATGTCGACTGGATGAGCAGACACAAGCATACGAAGAGACGGTGAGAGATCAAATGGAGGTAAAAGTAACGACGCATTGCTTACCTTACGAGATGGATGGCATAAAGCGAAGGGGAAATTCTCTTGAGAACACCCCAACACACTCACTTGCCTCTCTCGAAGCAAACTGGAAACTGGGCCCGAAGCTGCACATATTTTTGGCCGCTCCGACGAAGAAGCATTTATCCAGCGGGTTTCGATTGCAATTTTTTTATTCTGCACGAAGGAATGCAAGGCACTTGGAGTTTCAGATACCGGAAGTAAGGTCTCCGTGCTTAGATCCAGGCACGATAAGAATAAGACCGCGAGAAAGCAAAAAAACACACAGGGCCGTGTCTCCTTCCATTCAAGTCGTCGCCTGCAGCTCCGACCGAGTTTCAAAATCATCCTGACCTCTGACCGGCATGCCGTCCTCTCCGACCCCGCATCCGAGCTCGCTTCCAACACCTCGCTATAGCCGTTCTCCGAGTCAGGTAGAGGAGGCCAGGCCGCTGTGCTACCCTCCTCTGAGTCGACCGACCCCCGCGTCCTCCACGGAACTGGTGGCGCCCGCGCCTCCCACGCCGGTCGGGGCACCGCTTCGTCCGCATCGCGGGCACCAGTGGCCCGTACCAGTCTCCGTATTGCCAAACGCAGCCAGTCAATCGAGGAACCGCCGCCAGAAGCGACGGCCATCGCACATGCTTCCGTAGCAACCCGTCGCCGGCGAACTTGCCCCCAGTAGCGCCGTCGCCGGCCGAGCTGATGCCACATGCCGCTCCGACACTGACTGCGCCTTAACTGAGCGCCCCTTCTCACCCGATTCCGTCGGCGCCGGCCGCGCCCAAACGCGCGTGGAGCCGCAAGACCGATCAGCATTTGACATGGTTATCGAAATAGTGCCATCATATGACCAAAATCCAAGTACCTCCATAAAAACCAAACCAAAAACTTCATAATCTCGGGGCACTGCATAATCTTGGGGCGCACCAACTTGTACATGTAGCACAGAGATTGGTGTCTGAGTTCGTCCGCGACTGGAGATAGAAAACCGAGCCTCACTTCTTGATTATATCAAAACAGTCCAAATACCAATCATGGTCGCCTTCACCCCGACCAAGATGACGTACCGCTTCCTCGGTAACTCGGGTCTGTTTGTGTCCGAGCTCTCGCTCGGTCCTGGATGGTCTGGGATGACCGTTGTTCCGACGCCAATTGGTACGACATCATGACCCACGCGTTCAAGTGCGGCGTCAACTTCTTCGACAATGCCGAGAGTTACACCCAAGGCAAGTCCGAGGAGGTTGTGGGTCGCGCCATCCAAAAGGGCATCCAGGAGGGGGTCTGGTCTCGTGAAGACCTCGTCAGCTCTACCTAGATCTACGGTGGCACCAAGACAGGTCCCAACGACCAGGAACTGAGTCGCAAGCATATCATCGAAGGTACCATGGCCTCACTCAAGCGTCTTCAGCTTGACTACGTTGATGTTCTCTTCTGCCACCGTCCTGAAGATTTCACTCCGATTGAAGAGACCGTCCGTGCGATGAACTACGCCATCGAACAAGGTTGGGCTTTTTACTGGGGCACCAGTAAGTGGATGGCCCAAGATATTGTCGAGGTATGTCAAATCGCCGACCGACTTGGCTTGATTCGCCCGATTGTGGAGCAGCCGAAGTACAACATCTTCGACCGCCCTCGCGTGGAGTATGGGTTCTTGAATCTGTTCAAGAAGTACAAGCTGGGTCTGACGACGTACTCACCTCTGGGGTACGGTGTGCTTTCCGGCAAGTACACCACGAACACCCCGGAAGGTTCACGCTTCTCGACCGAATTCTACAACAAGATGGTGCCGGATTTCCGTGACCGCGTTGAGAAGGCGATCGAGCTCGAAAAGATCGCCGACGAACTTGGTTGCTCGCTCGCGCAAATGGCCGTCGCCTGGTGCGTGTCCAATCCGAACGCGTCCACGGTGATGCTGGGGGCTCGCTCGAGGAAGCAGCTGGACGAGAACCTGGAGGCGGTTCGTTTCGTGGAGAAGATCACTCCGGAGATCAAGGCTCGCATTGACGCGGCGCTGAACTACAAGGTGCAGATCCCCGAAAAGACGCACTCGCAAATGTTCGTGCTTATCACCTGTAGTCGGCAGTGCCGACTGAAGGTAACAAACACTACCGACTCAGCAGTCGACCACCGCAGAGCAAGTTGTTATCGTTTGTGATCAAGTTACTAACGTGCATCTAGCTCGTTGCTCATAAACGAAAGCACCGGGTCGTATCTCGGCCCGGTCAATTGACGTTGTGTTGATCTTGCAACTATGAAGGCGGTCTGCTCCGTTTCAACTTGGTATGGTATCACTACAGGAGGCAGCAGAGAGCGCAGTCACTCTCGGTGAAGTTCACTCGCAGTGCCCGCACCGAGACATGCTGGCGGTATCGTATCGTTGCGAGTCGTTGATAGCAACACGGTCCGCTCTCCAGAGGCGCTGGTGAAAAACATAGGTGTCTACAGCCAAAGAACTAAGTGTTACTACGGTATCAACATCGGACTCTTCT
The DNA here is from genome assembly GCA_012656075.1 of Phytophthora hibernalis. NCBI lineage: Eukaryota > Oomycota > Peronosporomycetes > Peronosporales > Peronosporaceae > Phytophthora > Phytophthora hibernalis. The sequence continues at coordinate 26,575 of JAAKBF010000295.1, read as the reverse complement.
TGCTTGTTCTTGGTCGATGAAATGACAAGTATACAGAAGTGAGAACCAGTTTAATGATCAACTCCTCCGAATGAACAAGCAGAACTGAGTTGTCAAACAGGGAAAATATGTATTAGAAGTAAATGCAGTTCAAGAAGACCCTCGGACGTTGTTACCTTAGCGCAGCTTGCGGCCACGCACATACGCCAACGCACGGCGGTCTAGTCGCTTGGTCTTCTGATTGAAACAGCACTCGAAGGCGCTGGGTGGTGGTTGTAGTCTGCAATTGAGGGATGCATGGAAACTGGATGGCATGATAATTCTTCTTCCTCGTCGCCAATACCAAGCTGCAAGAAACACACAAACGGGGTTAGCAATAGAAAATATTAATCGTCCGCCGGGCATCGGCCGTACCCATTCGTCGTCAGTTGTAGCCGTAACATGCAGTGAGTAGAGCGCAAGTGCTAGTTGCAGCCACTGCACCACAAGCTCGGACCCTAAGAATACAGCTAGCAGACACTACACAGAAAATGTCAGGGAAATTACGAAATCATAATGAATGTGAGGCAGTCCAGTCCGTACCTGCGTCGCCAGCGAGAGAAAGAAAATTGGGCTGCACAAATTGCTCGTCTTCAATGCCGAGATGATGAAAGAGGTAAGCAAAAGCTCCGCGCCTGTAGACAAAAAGGAACGTCAGTTATGCTTCGTAGCCGATAAACGAGATAAAAGCAAATTGTACCGTTCAAATCCAGCAGGAAGCTGTGGTGGGAAATGCCTTCGACCAGGAATACGAGAGGTAGAATAACCCGGAACGTCGTGACCATGGCAGTGGGTCCGTTGGTGCAAAATAACTGAACCAGGAATGCGTACCATAGGCACACCGGTGCCCAAGGAGGTGCCCACGGAAACACGTACTGGACCAGAAAGGGAAAGCCATACAGGAATGCGAAGCAAAACCCGATATGACGATGAGTCAAGATAGCGCGAAAAGCCACTCGATGGATACGGATAAACCATGAAGCCGCATGCAGCGAGAGCAGCAGAACCACACTAAACACCACCGCCAACACCGATTCCACGTACGAAAATGTGGTCACCAGGATTCCCTTGATGTTCAGACGGCCAGCAGCCAAAATGCAGCCTCGACGCGCTCCAAGAAAAGCGGCTAGTCCAGCTGAAGCAGCTGCCGAACCTCCCTTGCGTAACCACTGGCTGATTCGCGTTGAAAGAGGGACGCTATGAGCAGCCAGAGCCTCAAGCATTTTGTCCTGTGTTTCAGTCGCAGGTTCATTGAGTGCATCTGCAGCCTTTGACAGCACAGACGAACCGCGCTTGTCTTTCTTGCTTCGGGCCATCTTTTTCTTATCTCCCTTGTCTTTCTTTGACTTCTCCTTCCGGTGCTCCTTTGCCCCCTGCTTCTTCTCAACGATCGGTGCTTGCAATGGTTCAGAAGGTCCAGGCTCAGCGTGTGACGCGGGCGGACTGATATCAGCAGTAGCCGGACCTGGAGCAGCACTTTTTCGCTTTGTTTTTTACTTGATACAGTAAGTTGATGGCTAGCTGATGCTCGCCCGGCATCCGACTCGGAACTTTCGACAGGTGACAGCACTTCTTCCAAGTCAAATACATCCGATCTGCTGTCGAGGTGCGGTTCCGATGGTTCGTCAACCAAACTCTGTGCATCTTCCGGTAGGTCGCTAGATGACGAAGACTCGCGTTCGGTACTAGTTGCCGGGTCGTCTTGTGTTGCTTCGTGAGAAGTGTTGGCACCTACCGCGGTCTCATCGGCGACTGAGGTATCTGGATCATCAGCGTTTCCATCTGCACCAGCACCGCGTTTGTTGTCAGCTTGGGTCGCAGTTGTATGCGCTTCAGCAACACAATCCGAGTCGGTTTTCGTAGATGTTGCAGCCTTGGGAGCATTTTTAGCCTTCGTTGCAGAAAGGTTACTTTCAGCAGCGGGAGTAAAGTCTTGCTTCGATTCGTTAGGCTCCACCTCGGACTTTTGACCATCACTGCTCACTTGGCTTTCCTGGGATGTTTTCGATGGTGTGCTTGGCGAAGCCGCGGCTGGGATAGTTTCTTCCGGTACTGAAGCCTCTTTAGCGTTGTCTTTTACCTGCTTCTCGCGATACACCTGACGACGAGTAGTGCTTGCCCTTATCATTTCCTCGCGCAGAATTTCTTCTCGAGGTACTGCGATTCAAAGGTTTGGTGTCTTCTCGGCGTCTTGACTTGTTGGACTCGCGCGTAGTTAGCTTCACGGGATTCTCACCTGAATCTAGAGCTGGAGGCTCGTCATTTTGGCTGGTCGTTCCTCGTCTGCGATTGTCATTTCCACCAGTAGTCGCAGAATCTGCGCCTTTATCCGCCGCCAGATTGCGACGTTTACCTCGTGGTGCTGACGGATCACGGTTGCTGTCATAAGAACTTTCCTGTGCACTTATAGGCGACAACATCTTACGTCCCCGGTCAGTACGTCTCGACCTCGTGGGGAGCCTGGCGTAAAAGCATTAATTGCGTCCATACTGAACTCCAACGCCTTCGCTCGCAAATCTGAGCGCCCTTCCGATTTCCTCCTTCCGTCTCGAGCCTTTTAGGGCTCCGCGGCGTTTTAGACTTCGCCTGGATATCAATTCGTCTGGAGGTCGTCGGTTCCCGGTTGTCCCAATGCATCGACGAAGAATCGACTGCTTGTCGAACCCTCATATCATCCATGTCGCCGATTTTCAGCGAATGCGTGTTCAGCTCGGCAAGATCCGGGTTCGACACGCCTCGACCATCAGTCTGGTCACTTAACGAACTGTCACCGAACACACCCGTCGACAATCTCAGGCTGGAAAGTAAACTGGGCCCGTACTGGTCGTCACCGTTCGAAAAGGCTCCATTTGATACCATGGGCGATGACGTTGATGGAGGGAAAGGTCCGAATTGAGGACCAGCCACCCGCTGTTGCATCATGTCACCTCCGCTTCCAATCCGCATACGGGACTGCATCCCATCCATCGGCTGAGGTTCACTAAGTCCAGGCGGTCCAGCCAACCCAGGAGGGTGTTGGAGCACACGACGCGACTGCGACACATCTGACGGCCACGTCCGCATCGAGTTGTTTCCAAACGGATTATCTGCTTCAACAGGACTCAGATACGACGCCAAGTTGGCAGCTCCTCGATACAGCTGCGGGTTATCTGCTGCATAAGCTCCCGACGTAGTGATGCTCCTGCTCTCTCCCTGCATGGAGAAGCTCTTGGCAACCTCCTGGCCCCTATCAAACATGGACGTAGGGGACCTGATAGCTCCAGCTCCTCCAATTGCTCCTCCTTCACCCAGTACAGGACCAAAAGCTCCTGGGAACCCAAAAGGGCGACTAGCTGTGGGTGTGGAGCCTCCAGAGCCTCCAAAGTCCCGTGGTGTGTGGATTTCTCCTCCTAGATCCGACAGCAAGAAGTTGGTAGCTCTAGGAGGCGACGTGGGGCCTCCATTTGAGCCAAAAGGCGACAAATCCAGCGTTGGACGGGGTCTTGTATGGAGTCCACTGAAATCCACGTCACTCCTCGAGTTCGAGGTCCCTGAAGCTGCGGATACCGGTGTTGCATTGCCCAAAGACGTGTCCGTCGATTGCTTAGTTGAAACAGCAGCACTTCGTCGCCAATACGTCCAAAACTCGACTTCACGCGGCTATAATTTAAGAAAAAGCATGCCGTTAGTAAAAAAATCGATATTGGCCGTAATATACAGCGTTAGCAGACGGGAGAAGCGTGGGTACAGAGAGGAGACGCACCTCTTCTTGGGGGCGAGTCGTCCGCGATGCCGTTGGGCAGGAAGTACGCCATCGGCGGCTCATCGTCGCCATCCATAGTCTCCTGCGATCCTCTTGTTGGATTCAAAAGTGCGGACTGGCTGTCCGTTACCGCTCAATGTTGCACGAATGTATGACTAGTGTGGTGTACACCATGTTGAAGTCATGTTGAACGTTGGGGCTGTGTTGTTTATTGTGGTTTGTGTTATGAGAGCCGGTGTCCTCCTCGCTAACAGCGTCCTGCTGCCTACCAACGGCATGAAATGACAGGAGCCCGAGCAAAATTCGAGGCTGGGTTCTTTCTGGATGGCCTTGGTTCCTGAGTTGGTTTTTGTGTGAAAGGTGTGACCGCTGGCAGGAAGCAGAGCGTGTGGGGGTCGATTACAACACCATACAAATACCCCCGAGGAGAACAGGCGCTAGCTGAGGCGGACTCGTTGTTGTTTGTGCAGAAACCTCTCAAGCAGGAGCAGAAAAGTCTCTCATCAGTTGTCAGGGCAGTTAACTGTCCTGCGCGTTCGTGGCGAGATGAGGAGTCGGGCTGCAACGGGGAGATTGTGAGCTCGGTGCGTGGCAGGTGCGCAACATTCTAGCAAACGTACCAAACGAGATAGCTTGGCTCTTCTTCCACCTCCGAGTTTCCGCCGATGGCCATGCGTGAAACTTGCAACTCAAGCTGATCGATTTCCACTAGGGAGAAAAAATGGCGACGCAATGAGCACAGTAACTTTGATGATCAGATTGTCCTTGTTTCATACCTGGAACAACGGGCCGAAACCCTGCGTGCTGCGAAGAAGAGCGCATCTGGCGACGAATCCGTTCTTGGTCGACAGGTGAGCATTCGGTGAAGTTGTGCTTTGTACTGGGGACTTCCGTGTCCTGCTGGTCTAAAGAGACTTCGGTTCGGCACAAGGGACACGACGTGTGGTTCCACAACCACTTGTCTGCGCAACACGCACTATGGAGATTAAAAGCGAGGGTCATGTTAGAATTGGGCCAGCCATGTGGTACGAACGCTCTACAAGTACGACAATGGTTCAAAACGTACTGGAAGAAATGTTGGCATGGGAGCGTCACAATGTGATCGCCAATGCCATAGCGAAGCTGACAAATCGTGCATTCCTTGTTGGTTTCGTTGGCCGTACCCAGTGCCAGTGGGAGTTGGTACCGGACCTCGATCGGAAGCCCCCTTCATAGGCACACAAACACAGACAAGAAATTAGTCACCATGTCGCTGTAGATCGCACCACTCTCTAAAGCTACGCACTTTTCTTCAATCATCGGGCTGAAGCACTGGAACTCGGGACTGCTGCTGAGATCATAGTCTCCAACCAAGATCTGTCGGTACATTTCTTCCTTTGCGAGCTTGCTATCACAGCCGCGCTCAGACTTTTCAGCGCTGTAAAAGATAGAAGGATACTGGTTAGTGATCAATACACGCTTGAGAGAAAATATTACAGCTACGCACCAGAACGATTGATCCATCGATGACAATTGGCTAAGCTCGTCATCGCTACTACTGCTGCAAGGCAAAATCATAATTGTGTAAGACGGCGTACGGAAAATGCAGCACTCTACAGCACTAGGCAGGACTTACCTTGATCCAGGGCTCATGACCCCGTACTCTCTGTGTTTGGACACCGAGTCAAAGTTCCACCCAAACTCTTTGCTTTCTAGCAGATCTCCGTCGAGACATCCTTCAATAGAGCGCTTGTGAGCGCTGCTCTCTTCCATTTGCGCTTCCTGATGCAATCTTGCAACACGGCGCGAGCGCAGTTCACGAGTGGGTCCACGAGTGGGTCCACGGTCGAGAACGACTGAGAGCTAAACGACGAGGCCGTTGATGCCGTTGAGGGTGAGCTCGGCGGGAACGCAGGCTTGCTGCACCGTAAACTCAAATCGAAATCAAACATCGGGGTATCTGCTGCAGTCGATCGTTCCGACTTCTTCGTCGCTGAAAGGATTGGGGTCCTCGAAGTAAAACTGGAACCTGCACGCGCCGAACTCCTCGGCTTCGACTGCTGCGTCGAAAAGCCAAACATGGCATCTGGAGCTCTCATCTCCGTGTCCTCATACACATCCGGCAAGAAGTTGGAGCTACGCGTGGCCACGACGCGAGTCGCTCGACTGCTGGACAGCATGGACGAGGAGCTTTTAGTACTCCTCCTCTCTTTCCTGGCCGTCGGGCGCTTGCTCTTCCCCATGGACCACGAGACATCCGAAGCTGCGCGTTTGTCCTCCCGAGTCGAAAAAACGAACGTCGAAGACGAAGACGACGCCAACGAAGCTTTCTTGGCTGGTCCATCTCGTAGTCCACGACTGGACAATGACGACGTCACCGTCTTCTTCTTGGCAGGTATAGCTGAACTTCGAGAGCTGCGAGACGACGTAGCTGAGAAGAATTTAGGAGAAGAAGAACTCCCAGTAGAATCAGGGAGGTCGACCAGGCCAGGGAGACGGTAGAACCGTCCTCCTTGGGGGTCCGAGAGCGTTTCTGCCACGCTGCCTTACTATTGCTATTGAGATGACTATTACTGTCGTAGGACGAGCCTACGTGGCTGCTGGAGGCCGTAGAGCCGCTCTTGCCGTGGGTCCAGCGCCACCATAACCCCTCCTTGGCCTTGGAGGAAGCTGTAGTCTTGGACTCCATGCGGGGTTCTGCAATAAGCAAAAATACGTCAGTTATATCCACTTCTTAGAAAAACGCCCCTACGAAGGTAGAACGTTCTACCTTTACAAAATTCAAGCTTACCGCTTGCTTCCGAGAGCCAATTACGTGAATACGAGACAAAGTTGCTGCGAAAAATACAATACGATGAGCACTCGGCGTATAATACGCCTCCAGGAACGAAAAAGACGCGAAAATAACGCCACGACGTACATGCTGGTTTCACGCTTAGACTCTGGTCGGCATCGAGAGGCGCGCCACGGACACGACAGAGGAGGAGGGAGGCCTGGGTGGGCCTGGGGAGAGGCGTTGGCGACTGGAAGGGGCGAGGTGGTGGGTATTTTTACGCCCGCTTCTTGGCTTGTGCAGGGGTTGCCGTTTTTCTGGTCCGTTATGGTCCATTGAAGACCAGAAGGCAGTGGCACAAATCGCAAATTTTACAGTTGAAAGGTTTCTGATTTCGCATACCCTGTAGAAATAGATACAATATGTTCTGTATTTACATGAGTGTTGAGGCTGATAACGTATATATTGAGCATTATAGGTGAAGTTGACTGGCTGCATTTGAAAGTCAAGACGGTATTCGAATTCGAGATCAAATTTTGTCATTCCGCGGTTTCCTGTCCGTGGTGTAATGTTGTGTCGTGGAAGATATGGCAAGCAACTTGTTGCTTCTCACCCAATGTGGCTTTATACTGCGTACTGGCCTCCACCCAACGACCAAAATGTACCAAAATGCAAAATGCTAAAGTGGATTTGATGCCGCAGACGTTGGCTTCACGTCGATCACAGCAACTTCAACGTTTCCTGCATTGTCTTACCAATATGCAACCGATCGGACTCCACTAACTCCCGACTGAATAAAATGTACCTGATATACCTCCATGACGCCTAAGGCTTACGCCACGCGTGCCAGCTCCCAGGGCTGCCACAAATTGTCCGCACTGCTCTTCCTCTTGCTAGCAGGTGGCGACGCCATAGCCACACCCGTGAGTTCGAGCTCCTCATCTCCGGAGTAAACACTCCCAGTAGCACTCTTGGCCATCTTTTCATCGTCCAATCCATAGCGTTGCAGCTCGTCGCCATGCACAAAGATGGGTTCGGCCGCCATACTCACGTCCGAGACGAAGCTCTCCGCTCCTCTGCGGTTCGAGTGCGGGCTCTCAAAGGCACTGGTACCGACCGACAGTTCACTCTCCGCCAACGCTCGAGGTGCCGCCGACAAGTTGTGCGGTTCGCTGCGGTGTTTACGCAGCTTCTGAGCAGTAGCTTCCTCTTCAGCTTCTTGGTGTCGACGACGTCTCTCCTCAATAGTCTCGTGAAGTGGTCTCGACACGAATTTCCCATTCTGGATCTTCTGCTCCATAGCAGCCTGCGTCGCCTTCTTCACCTTGGATTGTTTCTCCGGCAAATAGTCATTGAAAGCGTCGTATGGATCGTCCTGACGACGTTGTCGACGTTCTGGTTGCGTAGCTCTCGGTTTCGGAGCTTCTCTCAGTGAAGGAGGCCCAGGTCTTGGCAAGTGCATACTCTGCGTCATATCCGGATCTCCGGCCATCATCCAGCTGTTCTTGCGTGTGGCTCCGCGGGAGCTTCTGATACTCTGATCAGCGAAGGCTTCGACGGTAACCGACTGACGGATGGAGTTCATATCGGCATCAGCTGACACATCGGCACCTTCCAGCACGAAGTTGCGCACCACGTCGAAGGCGAAACCTCCACACGTGGGGCACTTGGGCGTCTTGGAGAAGGCCCAGGACGCCAACAAGTTGACGAATGACCGCAACGCCTTGACGCGGTAGTTGACCACAATAGGAGCTCGTGACGCGAACAGGTGCTTCTTCGGGAAGGCGAAGCGCTCCACCGAGTGCAAATAGTTGCGACAACCCGGACACTTGTCCGTGGATGACGCCAGGAACTTGACCAGTTGGTCGCGTAGCGTCAGGAAGTCCGAGTAGCGGTGACTCACTTCCCACGTCTGACCACTGGACGTGAACCGACCCGCGATGCGGTAGTACGTGACGCCACGGTGTGTGGCAGCAGACAGCAACCACAGTCGCAATTCCCGGCCATTGGGGTCGTCTTGGTTCATGAGCGACAGACTCAGACGATTCGGGGGCAGACTCTCCCTCATAGTGCTAACACTCGTCGGTTTGGTTTATGATGTGAATTCCCTATTGTCGGCACCGAACCGACTCTGCTGGTTACCGCATCGCTTCAACCCTGTCCCGTTTCGTTTCAAATGCGTCAGGATTGGTGGAAATCGACTGACTGGGGCAGATGACCCCGGACGCAGTGAAACGCACCATCCTTGGGAGCAGATAGACGTGACGGTCCTGTCCAGAAATCTTTGGCCAATCCACCGCAACGCGACGCCAGTGCTGAAGGCATGAAGGTGCTAACTTTAGCAAGAGGAGATACTGCAGTTATGAATATCCGATGCCGGACGCCATCCATCAACGCGAAGCTCCAGCGAAATTGCCACTCAGAATTCCCAGCGATCCCACGGCAAAATATTCAAATTTTCAAGGCCTAATCATGGATCTGTCTGCGACTTTGAGGGTACCGGTATAGTATTTCACGGAGCCTCCCCATAATCGCTATTACATAATACAGTGTCCGACGGCCACGAAATACACAGTTGCTGTCACGAAAACACAGTTGACGATGCTCGCTTCCAGAATTGTTGATGCTTCAGAACACAAAACCCACTTCAACTTGTCAAGTTGCAGTTATCGGCGACTTTCATCAGAGTCTAGCTCGCTGGATGGTGCCAACGAGTCCATCCGCGACTTCTTCAGCGAACTGCGTGTCAATACCGTGGCCTCCGTTCTGGAAGAAGAACGCTCGCACTTGGTCGCCTAGTAGTCGTTGCAGTAGCTTCACGGACTCCTCTGGCGGGATCAGGATGTCCCGCATGCTCCCGACTACGAGCACGGGAAGCCCGCTTTGGCGATGACGTCCAGCCTTTCGTCCGACACATGGTGCGTCTGGATAGCCATTCCCTGGCATAGTAGCGCCTTGTAGCCGGCCGGTTTGTGTCGGTTTGGGAGGGTGGCGTAATGCCGTTCGAGAACGCTACGGACGTCCTTGTCGCCGATCAAGCGATCGAGAAAGTCCGCGGGGTAGTTCATAGCCACTGTGTTCTTCACGACACCCAAATGGGTCGGTGAGAAGATGGCCCCCAGCAATGGACTCAATACTCGCAGGTCCGGGAAGAACTGACCGCGAGAGCTCACTAACAGTGAAAGCGACTGCACACGATCCGGACAGGAGCACGCGAGCTCGATGGAGATCATGCCACCCATGCTACAACACAAGAGGATCAGATACGAGATATTATCGTCAAGCGGAGTGGATACCCTGGGATATCATAGTCGAGCTCACCTGATGCCAACAAAGTGTGCCGATCCCCAACCGAGATGGTCCAACAGACTCAACGCGTCATCCGCCATTTGGCTGGTGGTGTATCGCCCCAAGGGCGCGTCGGTGCCACCCACACCTCGGTTGTCAAATGTCAGGATGGACAAGTTCCTGCCCTGCTTCTTGGCGTCCCATTTGGCCATCAATATGTCGATCACGGGCCCCCAGAGCTCTTTGAGCTGCAGGAAACCCATGATCAGCACCAACCGTTCCTCGGGAAAGTTCCGGCACGCCGGACTCCGAGCGTCCGCGTTGGTTTCCCGCATGTATTCCATAGTAATGCCTGTGGCCACCTTCGCCGTGTGCACGTGCTCCTTCGCAAAATGTTTGGGTGTTGACAACAGAGCCTCCATTTGTCGTTCCGAAGTGAAGCCCGGGAAACGACAACGGGGATTTCCATTGGAGCTTTCTTCATCTTGTGTGGTGTGAGCGTCAAGGGGGTTTCTTAGTGCTACGCTGGGCGCAGTGAGAGGTCTAGCGACGTCGATCGACAAGGATCAGTAGGAGACCAATGGTCTCGTACTACTGGTCTGACCATGGCATTGCCTCCGTGGTATCGAGGCCATGTGTTGATCATGGACCTGGCAAACGAGGCGAAGCGCGGCGCAAGGGATCACCAAGGCTTGGGGTCATTTGGCAAGTTGCCACTGGGAATGAAGTCTTTAGTGGAGCAGCTACGCAAGAGTATGTTTGTCATGTGTTTGATCTGGGTCCAAGAGAGATCATTGAAATAAGGCACCGTGAAAGCTTTCGAACGTGAGCGCATACTCAAAACGCTTCGGTCGGATTGAATTGTGTAAGTTATTACTTCTACGATCGGGTATTGCTGGCAATAAGGACTTCGACTAGAACAAAGCTTTCAGAGCGATCTTCCCACTTCAAGCCAAGCTGAAGTTGTCGAGTACTTTTGGCGGCGCATCGACTGGGTGTCACTAGCGACGATGCCGAAGTTCATGCGGAGCAGCATGGCGAGTACACGATCTCATTTTCCGTCATATCCTCCAGCATGTATGGTGTGGTATCTTCTCTCCGAATGCAACGAATTTCAGTCCATCCGGCAGTCGATCAGGATCAAGCGGGGCGCAGTCCGAGTGTGCGATTGGTTCGGATGAGTCACAGTGCTTCGTCCAGTTTTCCATCATCTCACCTCCATGTGAGGCAAGTTGCCTCATATCGATGTCGACAACTACACCGTTCACTCTAATTAGTCTGACCCTGACTAATTATGGTGTACGATTTTTATCGGAGAAAGTCGAACTTTTGAATTGATCTTGTGACAACAATATTAACTTTTTTGAAAGTAAGATGATGATTGGCTTCACCTCGGCGAGATCTGCTCAAATCCACTGTCTTTGTGCTCTTTTTAACTCTTCGGAAATTTTTGTCGTCCGTGGTGTCACGAAAAAGTACAGAAGCATGACTATATTGGAAGCACGACAATTAGAGTGAACGGTGTACATATCATACGCAGAAATATGGTATGTAGTCGACATCGATACGATATTACTTTGAAGTTCTATCCTGCAGAGCAGAAACCAAATCTTGTTCTTACGACCCTGGGCCAGGCGCTATTAATAATCACGATGGCAATCATTGATAAATCCTCAGCTGGAACGAAGATTAACCGAACCGTGGTTCCCCCGATTTTTCGCGAACCGGTAAAACCCCGCGAAGTTGGTTCGCAAGGTTTTACTGCTTCGTTTGAGACTGTGCTGAGGGCGCGAACACGGTTGAAACGCACGAACTTGCTCATTTCTCAGATTTGTCATTGGCCAAAACACCCCCTGTTTGGCACCGAACGGCTGCGGCTTTTGCAGAGGCACAGCCAACCTTCTGCATCTCTTTTTCATGCTGTCCGCAATGGCAGCGCTAACGGGAATGCAAGCACCCAATCATCAAATGATCCTGCACCCAGACCAGCCAGACAAGCAGCAAACGCTACAGCAGAATCCAGACTGGAGCTCGCAGGACCAACAGCTTATTCACCACTGACGGCTCATGATGCAAGAGGAGGTAATGCTCGCAGGCGGTCCTGGCCTCCAAATCGTTCAAGAAGCGCTGAACCAGTCTGATATCAGTGCCCAACAACGTGCAGCTGAGATGGAGCATCGTTTAGAGGTGTTCATGCACTCCACGCGTGACACACTCTCTGACGTCGAGATGCGACTTCAGCAACAACTGAGCACGAACTTCGAGCAACGCACGAAGACGTGCTGTCAACTTCTACAAACATGGCCCGTGATATTCGCAAGCACATTGTCTCCACTGAAGAAACCGTAGGACGGGTTCACCTGCAGCTTGAGGCCGCATTAGAGAGCTATCAAGCCCAAGGGCGCGAAGCCCAATAATCATCTGGTGAGGCACAGTTGCGTGTATGCCAGAATCAGCTTAGCGAGGAGCTAGATTCCACCCGCCAATGGCTTGAAGAAATGGTCATAAATCAAACCAACGTTAAGATTTTGGAGACTCAAGATATTCTTCAGCACCAAATCGATACAACACGAGATAGCACACTCGAGAGGGTTTGTCAGCTGGAGGTCCGTATGCAGACTCAGTTGGATCAAGCGGCGGCAAATTCAGCGAATGTTTTTGATGGATTAACCGCAAAGATTGACGACGCAACTAGAGAACTTGTAGATCTTTTGGGTGCGCACGGCTGCGGCCTCAAACGAAGGGAAGCCGCAGGGGTATCCTCGTTTTTCTCCAATAGGAAACAAAGTAAGCGACTTTTGAGGGGAACCATCGCGAATATGGCTGTTCAGGTTGGCACTGCAATGAACCTGAAAAACCGGAACTGCAAAACAGCTTCGCTGGTTCGCAAGGTTTTTCAAAGGACCCCGAAAACCGTCATTTCAGGTTCGGACGAAAGGGGTTTTGTAACCGAGAACCAAAATTTTGGCGCTTCGGGCTGCTGCAGCTCGTTCCAGCTGAGGATAAATCATAGACTAAACGCAACCAATAGCCACCCGATCGGAGCTTGCTGATCAACAACAAGGTCGTGAAAGGGAGTTGCTGGACAAAGAGCGGCAGCAACTCCAGCACTTATACGACACTGAGGTGGAGGCTCATGTTCGACTCGAGAGAGACTGTGAAATGCTTCGTGGGAACAACGACGAGCTTGAACGTCAACTAAAGCAAAGTTCTGCACGACAGCTCAGTGTAAAACTAACTGCAGAGAGTGAACAAGCATGTTTTAGACGTAATTACTCCTTCCAGAAGTCCAGATTTAGAAGGGTTCTAGATGGTTGGACGCTAGGCGTCCGCGTACCAGTCCTCCAGCTCCGCTGGAGCTCTCTCTTAACTATTAATCTCACTCTTGATTTTACCAGCATTTACCCAAGTCTCATCCTACCTCGCCGGTCTCCTTCTTCCTATCTGCGCCCCGTTTGTCACGATGCCGCGACAGGTTTTGAGTCCAACGTTGGGGAGAACAGGCGACGACTTCCCGCGCCTGAACGGCTCGAACTTCGCCGTGTGGAATGCTCGCGTCCGCGCTGCTCTCGACGGTCAAGGCCTGCTAGGCTTCATCGACCAAGAGGACTTCGACGGTGACTCGGACTCTTCGGCGGCCAAATCGGACAGCGACCCCGACCAACCTAACCCCAAGACCCCACCACCATCGCCATCCTCGTCGGATGTCCTGCTCTCGCACACGGGAACGCTACCCTCAGTGAGCAGCCAAGGCGATGATGTCGATCAAGCCGGCGAGCGTGCCGAACGGAAGGCTGATGGGCAGTCTCTGAGGCGCCGTCTGACTCTTCATCCGGCAACTCGTCCGAGGCGAAGGCCACAGACGGAAAGTCCTCCCGCCCGCCCAAGGTTACTGCCAAGTCTCCGCTCACGCCTCCGGTGATCGAGTCTTTCACTGAGAGCAAGAGAGAAAGGAACGACGCCGAGAATTGCTCCGCGCACAGCCAAGAAAGCTCGAGCGAAGCTCAGAGCCGCCAAAAGCGTGCCGCTCGCAAGCCGAGCCCGCATGAAAGACGCCGTATGGAGCGCAAAACGAGGTCATTCTTGATCTTCACGATCGATGATGCGCATGTTCTTCTCGTTGAAGGCAGTGCGTCCGCGTACCTGATTTACCAGAAGCTGCGTGGTCGGTACGAAGGCTCAACGGCTCATGGTGATCCCTACTACATCAACCACTACTTGATGACTATCAAGTATGAGGAAGGCACGGATCTCATGGAATTTTCCTCACGTTTGAACGCCGCTGAAGGTTGCGGCTGAAGCTACGGGTATTGTGATGACTGATGAACAGAAGTCACTCTACCTATACCACGCCATGCCAAGCTCGTGGAAGCCCGACCTTGCCATTTGGAAGGGCAGCAAGAAGTTCATCCCGTACTCCGATCTCAAGACGAACATTGAGCGCAAGGTGCACGATGACTTTGCCAAGCCCAAGTATGTTATTGAGAAGGGCAGTCCAGAAACTCCGGCTACATCTGTGACGGGAGTCACACGCACCTTTGCCTTAGAGGAAGCGTTAACGCGTAACCACAACAGACGCCTGGCGTCTCTGTTGTAAGCTGGCCTTCCAGTCGTCTCCTGGTACCGAGTACCAAACGACTTGCGAATTTCCGGGTTAGAGTTAAACTGACTGTATTAATCTCACTTGTAAGGTTCTAACTACTGTTAACTATCTGCATATTAAACTTCTGTACTCCAAATGGATACACAAACACAATCGTACTTAGCCGGGTGTCAAACACCAACTTGTACTCGTACTTAGGCGGGCTTGTGTAGACCACACGGAAGAACATTGGGTCTCCCCTTTCATAAGTTCTTTTGCACGGCAAACGGTGGCGGCCAGTGTGGCCCCGTTACACCCTCCCATACCCAAACGGGAAGCACCAGTCCCAAGGGGAATCCAGCGACGGAGAAGGCGACGCCTCATTCCAGAAGCCACGCCCAAGACTACACGCGCCGAAGACCACCGACGCCCCACGGGCAGGCGCCACCACTCCCGGATGGGAAAGACTCACGATCCCGAGCCAGCAAGCGCAATGCAGTCCAACTGCCCGGCCCGCACGAAGACGCCAGCAGCCACAGCGAGTCGTACGCCGACGTCACGAACCCTGGGCTCATCACTGGCGACGAGGACGTCAACGTAGACACGGCTCCTGGAGCGAACGACAAGCAACCGCCGCCGAACTCGATGGAAGAAGCTCCAAAGGAGCCGGTCGCTGATCCAAAAGCTCCGGGAGCCCACGACGACTCGCAAAAGCCTGGTGCGGGGGCTAAGCACGCGGAAACTTCCGAGGAGCCGTCCGCCACGGACATGGAGGTTGAGGAGAACCCGCCACGTCGTGCTGAGCACTATTCTCCGAAGAACTGTTCCGACGAAGTCGACTACGGTGAATCCGAGCTTGAAGAGGACGGCCACGAGCAGGGAGAGGTCCACGACCCCAACAAGTCCCCACCGCTCACGGAGCAGCAACGCGCCTTGCATCCCGGGAGACCTGCCACTCCTCGCAACGCCGCTGTCGTTGCGCGGAGCGCAGAGCGCGAGAAGGCAGAGCGCGAGACCGCGCGGACCCCCGAGAGGGAGACCCAAGTCATTACGAACGTCGTGGAGGGCGAAGAGGTGCCGGCAGAGATGCTCCGGTCCGACAACCGGCAGCACCTCGCTGACCGAGCCCGCGCCGGCCAAGTAGCTGCCGAGCAGCACCGCGACTCCAAGCGCGAACACGAGACCACGTCTCCTCGCACGCGAGAACAGCTGCTCGCATTGCGATATTGGTCCGTCCTGAGTACCGCGGGTACCTGCGACTGAGTCGCGCGCCTGGCCAGACCGGCTCTCACTACGATGAGTGTCCGGTCGTGCTGCTCACCGACACAGGCCTGGCCCGACAGTCCAACGAGACCGACTTCAGGGCGTGGCTCCACCACATGGGGTACCCCTGCCCGAGTTCTTGGCCTCGCCTTATCGAATCGATTGGCTGGCTCAGCGGCGGCTTCGCTTTCGCATGACGAAGATGATTGTCGACGACCAGTGGCACAAGCGGCACTTCGACCGCAATATACCCACGCCGGGGTGATCCTCGAGGAGGTGGTGTAGAAGATAGAGAAGTCATGGCAGTCTCAGCCGATAGAACCTCGAAGGGTTCTCGGACCGGTTAGCGCCGACCGGCTCCGTGGGAGCGCTCGTAAGCGTCCATGACATCGGCGCAGTCCTCCGAGAGGCGGCTACCGGACTCCCATGTGCTCTGAGCCTCGGGATAGCCGCGCCACTTCACAAGATACTGGTAGTGGCCGATACGCCCGCGGCGCTTTAGTAGCTTCTCAACGTGAAAGTAGAGAGCGCCCTCGTTTCCAATCAATGGGGGCGGAGGACGCAACGGACGCGTCGACCGACCATGATGCTCCGCATCGCTCGATGGCGTCGTACGCCTCTGCGACTGACGTCCCGTCAACTCGTGGGTCTCTTCTGGACGCAGTTGAGGACTGCCAGCGGCTCCTGGAGGCGCAGCGGGTGGACCTTGCGTCCCTGCGCGAACGCGTGCAGAGCGTCGAAGCGGCGATGGCCTCTGATCGGAACGTCCATCAGGACCGGGATCGTCTCGGGCGTGTAACGCGTGATCTGCAAGATCATTTCGTCCAGATGAACCGGGGTCTGTCTCAGCTGGACCGCAGTAACGCGGAGGCCCAACAGGCGCTTCGGAATGAGCACTCCGCTCTCGAAGAGCATCTCGGTTAGATCCGCCAGCTCTACAACCGCGTGGCGGAGTTGGAGAACCGAGCCCTGCGGCCGTGGTGGCTCCGCCGGCGGCTCCAGCTCTGACTCAGGCCGACGTGATGCAGATGATGGCGAATGCCGTTCGGCAGTACTCGAGTTCGTCGGACTCGACGAGTCACCTTCCTCAGCAGCCACCTCCGCCGGGCGGTACGGCTTGAGCAAGCCCACGTAGAACGTCGGGTGCGTGGCCATAGCCGACGGCAAGTCCAACGTGTACGCATTGCCGTGGACCCCAATGACCGTAAACGGCCCCACAAACGGAGGACGGAGCTTCGTGCTGCCCACAGCGGTGACCGCCTGCATAGGAAGATTCTTCGCGTTTAAGAGGACCTGGTCCCCTAATACAAACACCTGTGTGTTCTTACGCCCCTGGTGATCACTGTTTTCTTTCTGTGTGTCTTGTGCCGCCGCCATATCGTCTCGGACGCGCTGTCTTACCGCCTCTCCTGTCTCAATGAACGTGAGCAGGTTCCGTTTGACGGACGAGCGAATGCCTTTGAGGCCACGGGGATCCTCGGCGACAGCCTCTCCCTCACCCAATTTTGAAGTCGGAGGCAACGACAACGGCGTACGCGGGTGCCGCAGCCCGTTAACGTAGAATGGGGTGAAACCCGTCGACGCATGCACCGCATTGTTGAGTGCAAACTCCACTTGAGGAAGCAACGAGCTCCACTTCGTGGGTTTTCGGCGCAGACACTGCGCAGCACGTCTTCCAACACGCGGTTCACCCACTCGGTTTGACCGTCCGTCTGCGGATGATCCGCCGTGGACATATCCAGTCTCGTACCGAGAAGGCAGAACAAGTGTGGCCAGAAGTGTGACACGAAGCGGGGATCCCGATCGCTTACGAACGCCTCCGGGAGGTCATGGTGTCGAAAGACATTATCGACAAAGAGCAGGAGGCGGACTGGTCGTGGACCGACGAGGCTCAACAGGCTTTCGAAGCGATCAAAAGCAGTCTGCAGAGCGCTCCGATTTTGGCGTTGCCAGACGACAGTCGTCCCTTCAGCGTGGTATGCGACGCATCCGACATTGCCATAGGCTGTGCCCTGTTGCATGTCGATGCTGATGGCACAGCGCGGGTGGTCTCTTTCCAGTCGCGCCAGCTTAAGGCGGCTGAAAAGAACTACCCTGTCCACGACAAGGAGCTTCTCGCGATGAAGTACGCGCTTGTGAAGTTCCGGGTGCACCTGCTCGGCAGCAAACCTTTTGTGATCTACACAGATCATGCGTCCTTGCAGACTGCGACGTCGTTGTCCCACCTCTCCCAGCGCATGACGAGGTGGCTCTCGTTCTTCACCGAGTACAACTTCACCGTGGAGTATAAGCCGGGTAAGCAGAATGTCCTCGCGGACGCGCTCTCTCGACGACCGGACTACGAGCTGGCGCACGTTGCGTACCTCGAGTCTTCGCTCCTTGAGCTGCTACGCGAGGCGTATACTGACGATGATGACCTTGCAGATCTGGTCACGGCGTTGAAGGCGCCTGAGAAGGCAGTGAAGCTCACTGCTCGGCAGCGATCACGGCTGCACCGCTATACGATGGCCGATGGCCTACTCTACTACCAAGTCGATGACGGGGAGAAACCTCGTTTTGTCGTTCCCAACGACGAAGACTTGCGCCATCGTGTCCTCTATGATGACACTCCACCTCGGTCGCGAGAAGACGTACACGTTGGTGGCCCGTCACTTTTGGTAGCCTCACATGTACAAGTGGGTGCGCACGTACGTGCAAACGTGTGAGACGTGTCAGCGTGTGAAGCCCGCTCCTCGTCGTCCGCTCCTTTGATGAGCTTGCCGGTACCGGTGGATTGTTGGCGCTCGGTGAGCATGGACTTCATCTTTGAGCTTCCGACAGATACGCGCGGCCATACTGGCATTCTGGTCTTCGTCTGCCGTCTGAGCATGATGGTTCGGCTGGCCGCGGTGAAGAAGAGCATGACACGTTCAATCGTCTGGTGACCCAGCTCTTCCGGCTGATGCGGCAGTTTGCACAGACGTACTTCAATGACTTCTTCGTGCACAGCCGCGCTGCGGAAGGCAAGACGGCTGTCAAGGTGCCTCCGCGAGGTGTTGACGTGCATGCGCGAGAATCGCTTGTATGCCAGCATCAACAAGTGCATCTTCGGCGCCGAAGAGATTCCCTTCTTGGGATGTTTCCTTGGCAAGGACGGTGTCCGCACGGAGACTGAAAAGGTATGCGCGATCGCACAGTGGCCGCTACCGGCGTTCCAAATGGATTTGCGCAAGTGGCTCGGCCTCGCCAACTACTTGCACAAGTACCCTTGGGGCATCACTAGCCATTCTCATAGCATCCCGCTCGGGGTACTAACCGCTGTGAGCGGAATGTCCGACTCACGCATCAGCAGCTGATAGTAGCCATCGACCATGTCGAGCGCGCTGAAGATGGTGCATCCTGCCATGCTGTTTTGCAACACATCCTTTCGAGGGATCGGCGTGGACGCCGGGATGGTGGCCGAGTTCAGCTTGTTAAACGCGTGCACCATGCGCCACTTCCCGTTGGGTTTGCGAACGCAAAACGTCCGCGACGAATGCGGCGACATCGACTCGCGCACCATGCCCGCGCCATACTTCGCTGTGAAGAAGGCGTCGATCACATCGACTTGCTCCTTCGGCAGTGGCCATTGGCGCGTAGTGCAGTACTTAGTGCCTGGTACCAAGTCGATTTCGTGTCGTACACTTCGATCCGGAGGTAACACCGACGGTGGATTGTAGCTGACGACGTCCGAAAACTCCTTCAAGAGAGGGTAGTACGGGTCCGACGGATCCTTCAAGATGGACGCGCCATACCGCTTCTGCCTCGAAGAGGCCCTCTCGTCTTCCAGCACATCAGGGTCCATGACCGAAGAGGTGTTTAGCTCGACCGAGTCGTGTTCACGGTGGATAAGGACCATCTCCTCAAGCTCGCCCGCCTTCAGCGAGTCGAGAAACTCGACATACGAGCGCTCCTCGAGTTCGAGTAGCTCTGCTACCGTAGGCAGAGGCGCCTACTTTGCGTTCTCACGCAAGTAGGCGCCTCTGCCTGCAGAGCTACTCGAACTCTAGCACCCTGTGTGCGACCGCCTTGTCCAAGTGGTCCGCATCGCGGCGATCTCCGCCTTGACATAGTTTTGCCGTGGCTGACCCAGCCTTAGCGTCGTTCGTGGGAGCCTCCGCTCGACCACCTTCTTGTGCGCGAGACCCAGCTCCAGCGGCCTTTCCTGCGTGGTCTGCCTCAGCTCCAACGCCTTGCGTAGTGGGAGCCCCTACTCGACCTAGTGGGAGACCCTGCTCGGCCACTCTTGGTTGCGCGAGCCTTAGCTCCGGCGCCTTGGACGTCATCTGCCCCGGGGCTAGAACAACGTTCGTGGTCTCGAGAGTACCATGAGTCTCATCATGAGCAACACACGGGACCCCTTCCATTCTCCCACATCCACCGAAGGCTCATGAGCTCTCAAAGAGGTAGGGCACGCGGTCGGGAAAGCCGAAGGTAGTTCAAGTACTTCCGAAGTACCTGCGAAGTGCCGTTCGCAACGTGGCACACGATGCTCGTGCACAAACCCGTCTCGGGAAGAGGAGGGGACATGACCCGCCAGGGCTCTGTCCACGAGGGGCTTTGACTAGCACCAATGGTGCGACTTTTTCAATCAATCTACGGCTCATGCTTAGCAAGCCAGGGCATGCCGAGGATAAGATCGTACCGATCATCCATGTCCAGGACAATGAACGGTTCGACCGAGTTGAAGTCGTCAAACTTGACGTTTAAAGATAAAGGAACCTTGCGTGTAGACACGATGGATCCAGTCGCCAGGCGAACAGATACACTTGTATTATGCTTAGAAGCTTCCAAAGCGCTAGCATATAGTGCATTGTTCCTGGCCACACTGGCTTTCGTCGCGAAATTGTAGGACGCACCCGAATCGATTAGGATGGTCAACGGTTCTTCATACCCTTTAACGCTGGCGGTGACGACCACGAGGTTAGACCGCGCGGCGGCCACGGAAAGACACAACAGTGTCGTCCCTGGGACTTGCTCCTTCGGAGGTGGAGGTGGCGGAACCACCGTCCTCGAAGAGGAGCGAAGTCTCCCAGCAGGGCGTCCCGCGCCTACTGGGAGTCGCCGTTTTCCGACCCCGTAGACTCGATCATGTTGAGGGACGGAGTGGCCTTGCCACGACCTATCTTCCACGGGTTCGTCGGACAGTTCCGACGGAAATGACCAGGTTGGTTACAACCAAAGCAGCGACCACTCGCACGTTGGGTCCGCTGGGGACGATCCGACTCGGCAGACGAGATCTCCATGGGAGTGGGACCTTCCGTAGCCTCCGTGCGGCCCGCATAGCACTGCGCCTAGCGCACACAATGGTCTTCCAACATGGCGATGTGTACCGCCTCGTTGAACGTCTTCGGCTGACGGCGGAAGAGTTCAGTGCGAACGTCGCCCGGGCGGACACCCTCCATGAAGACCGTCACCTTGACGTCCTCAGAGAGGGGAGCGCCAGCCATGGCGGCCTCGAGGTTCTGCAGTTCCATGACGTAGTCTTGGAGCGTGCGCTTCCCTTGCTTGCACCGCAAGAATAGCGACCGATAACGGTAGGCCACATTGGCCAGAAGGAACGCCGTGCGCAGCTCTTGTTCCATGAACGCCCACGAGGTGAAATACCCCGGAGACGAAGTCGCTCGAGCCATCGCCCAAGCGCGAGCCCGACCTCCCAGGTTAGCAGCGCGAAAGCGACCTGAGCCCGTGACTCGTAGATCTGACCAGCTCTGAGCGTTATCTCGATCTCGCGAATCCAGAAGACAAGGCTGTCGGACTCTTTGCCGTCAAACGTCGGAACCGATATCTTGACGGGCTTCGTAACTCCTTGTCGCGAGGCGAATGGAGCAGAACCCGAGAGGTTCGACTACGCCGCACTCTGCACCTCAGCTCTCATGGTCGTGCGGGCAGCCTCCTGCGTGACGGCGCTCACGTGAGCAATCAGCGACGACTCGTACTTGTCGAAGCGTTCCACGCGTGCCCTTTGCTGCTCCGCAGGTAGGTTGGGAAATCCAGCGAAAGCTGCTTCGCCCAGGACTTCGCAAGACTTGCCCAGTGGGCGTCCGTGAGATGAGGAAAGTCCTGCCGGGACGGCAGCCTTCTCCCTGAGTCTTCCATACTCAAAGAGATCTTGATTGAAGAAACCCGCGCCAGTCGCGGGATTGACTACAAGTGCTACCAGGTGTGACGGGAGTCACACGCACCCTTGCTTGCACCGCAAGAATAGCGACCGATAACGGTAGGCCACATTGGCCAGAAGGAACGCCGTGCGCAGCTCTTGTTCCATGAACGCCCACGAGGTGAAATACCCCGGAGACGAAGTCGCTCGAGCCATCGCCCAAGCGCGAGCCCGACCTCCCAGGTTAGCAGCGCGAAAGCGACCTGAGCCCGTGACTCGTAGATCTGACCAGCTCTGAGCGCTATCTCGATCTCGCGAATCCAGAAGACAAGGCTGTCGGACTCTTTGCCGTCAAACGTCGGAACCGATATCTTGACGGGCTTCGTAACTCCTTGTCGCGAGGCGAATGGAGCAGAACCCGAGAGGTTCGACTACGCCGCACTCTGCACCTCAGCTCTCATGGTCGTGCGGGCAGCCTCCTGCGTGACGGCGCTCACGTGAGCAATCAGCGACGACTCGTACTTGTCGAAGCGTTCCACGCATGCCCTTTGCTGCTCCGCAGGTAGGTTGGGAAATCCAGCGAAAGCTGCTTCGCCCAGAACTTCGCAAGACTTTCCCAGTGGGCGTCCGTGAGATGAGGAAAGTCCTGCCGGGACGGCAGCCTTCTCCCTGAGTCTTCCATACTCAAAGAGATCTTGATTGAAGAAAACCCGCGCCAGTCGCGGGATTGACTGCAAGTGCTACCAGGTGTGACGGGAGTCACACGCACCTTTGCCTTAGAGGAAGCGTTAACGCGTAACCACAACAGACGCCTGGCGTCTCTGTTGTAAGCTGGCCTTCCAGTCGTCTCCTGGTACCGAGTACCAAACGACTTGCGAACTTCCGGGTTTGAGTTAAACTGACTGTATTAATCTCACTTGTAAGGTTCTAACTACTGTTAACTATCTGCATATTAAACTTCTGTACACCAAATGGATGGCTCTCCATCAAACGTCTACCGTAAGTCCGATTCGTTTCTAGTGTAAAATACACAATCGTACTTAGCCGGGTGTCACACACCAACTTATGTGGAGCTTGTACTCGTACTTAGTCGGGCTTGTGTGGACCACACGGAAGAACATTGGGTCTCCCCTTTCATAAGTTCTTTTGCACGGCAAACGGTGGCGGCCAGTGTGGCCCCGTTACAGCATCCAGCGAGATGGCACTCCAGGTGGTCGCGAACGCGCCTCCCTGTCGTGACGACCCGCCTCGCCAGACCCATGGCTGCACCTACTGCCCACGCCATCCGCGACTGCTGTGTGCTTCAAAAACATCTGCGCACCGGATCGGTCAAAGAAGGCACAATTCTTCCCGCCAACTTCGACATCATCGAGCGTAAACCGCGATAGGACAACAATACCTTCCCGTCCAAACAACCCCGCAACCAACGTTCGGATGACCGTGAGCGCACTACTCAACGCAACGATGATGGAACCAAGGCTCCAGACATCTACGATCGCTTCGGCAACAAGGTCAACTTCCAAGCGCTTCAACGCAAGTACAGCTCGCGTGGACGTGAAGCTGGCCTGATCGCCTACGCAACGATCACCATGCCGGACATTGGTCTCTCGGCTACAAGCCCAGATCCCCATGACCCGACCTGGACGGTTGACTCAGGATGCACCCGCCATGCTGCCTACCAAGAATCCTGGTTATCCGAGATCCGGTCGTACGCAGGCTCCATCATGGTCGGTGTCAAGAAGCAACTGCCAATCCGTGGCATCGGAGACGTTGTGCTCCAAGTGACGGACACCCCAGGCACATCGCGTCTGCTCGAGTTCCGTGATGTACTGTACGTCCCCGAGATGAAGTTCAACCTTCTCTCGATCGCCCAAGTACTGAAGATGGGTATTCACCTCGTCTTCAGTGCATCACGTTGCACGTTCTTCGTGGACAAAGACTACAAGCTACACGTCCAGCTCGCCGCCGACATGGACTTGTTCCAGCTCAAGGCCAAAACGCCTCCCAAGACGCAATCCAACGCGCTCGTGGCTTCGGCTCCTGCGGAAGCCAAGCCTACCAACGCCCTCGTGGCTCAACCAGGTATGGACCCCACTGTATTGTTGTGGCATAAACGTCTTGGCCATCCTAACTTTCGTGTGATGCAGACCATGTCTAAGACCCAAGCGGCACCTGAACTGGCGTTCACCCAAGCATCAACGATCCCGACGTACTTCTGTCCTACGTGTGTTTTCGCTAAGGCACACCGTGCTCCATTCAATAGCCATGTTGATCGCACCAAAACTCCTCTTGAGAAAGTTCACTCTGACATTAATGGACCCTTGCCATACCAAGCCTAAGTGGTGCTCACTACTTCATCACATTCATTGATGACTACTCACGCTTCATGTACCTGTATGTGGTGCGCCAGAAGTCAGACCTGTATGAATGTTACGAAGACTTCGCAAGGCCACCAAGAACCGATTCAATACAAAGGTTGGCACGCTCGAAACTCAGTTCAACAAGTATGATCCTGAGGTTGCTCGGCTCCAAAGCGACAACGGCAAAGAATATGAAAAACTCGGCAAGATCATATTTGATCGATACGGCACACATGCACAGTTTACTAACGCCTACACACCTCAACAGAACGGAGTTGCGGAGCGCCGTATGCGCACAATTCTTGAGCTTGTACGGTTGATGGTGATCTACCACGCCAGGTTTAGGGAGTGTTGTCAGTACGTCGCTCATTATCAATGTGACGTCCAGCAGCGTGCTTCCTTCGGGAGTTACGCCCTACGAGCTTTGGTACAAGAAGAAGCCCTCTCTGCAATATATTAAGGTGTTTGGGTGCGCTGCGTTTGCTCTCATACCCGAGGCACATCGTAATAAACTCCAAGCACGCGCTAAACTCTGCATGTTTGTCGGACTACCAAAAACAAAAGAGGCTATCGTCTTCTCAGCATGACAGAGAACAGAATCGTCTACAGCCGTGACGTTACCTTTAAGGAAGACACGTTTCCGAACCTCACCTTCCTCGAAAAAGCCACTCCAAATCCTTTGAGTGCGCCCCTACCTGTTCAAAAAGAACTCCTACCCTCACTCAGTGCGCTCTAAAACGCAACCAGGCCTCTTTGGTGGTCACTGGTGCTGACGTGTGCACCTCTTCTTCTAAGAAAGTCAAACCGAAGACGCTCCAGCCACCTACTCTAAAGCGCTACTGCTCAATGAGCCTATTGACTTGGAAGAGGAGCATACCCAACATTATACCATTATTACTCTCTTAGCTGCCCGCTATGAACCAGACCCTAAGACCTATAAGGAAGCCATGCGCTCCTCACATGCATCTGACTGGCATGCGGTCTGAATATGAATCGCTCATGGACAATCAGACATGGACACTAGTGCCACGCCCACGCAACCGCAAGGTACTTCAGTGCCGATGGGTTTTCGTGCGTAAGCGTGATGAAACTGGTCGCATTGTGCGCTTTAAAGCTCGCCTGGTCATAAAAGGCTTTCAGCAGAAGTATGGCATAGATTACACTGAAATCTTTTCACCTGTCGTACGGATGGAAGCCCTTCGACTACTGCTCACCCTCGCAGCAATCCTTGACTATGATATTGATTAGATGGACGTTAAGACAGCTTCCCTAAACGGTTCACTCGATGTATAATCTTCATGGAACAGCCCGAGGGCTTTACCTTGAAGGACAACCCTCGTCTGGTCTGCAGCCTTGGTAAGAGCCTCTACGGCCTCAAGCAAGCACCACGAGTCTGGTACCACACCTTCGCTAAATACCTCGAACGTCTTGGCTTCACTCGCCTAGTTAAGGACCGTTGCGTGTTCTTTAAGGTTATATTCAATGCGCCGTGTTACATCTCGGTTTATGTCGATGACCTGTTGATCATCTCACCGTCCAAACAAGTCGTTGCTCGGGTCAAATCGGGCCTGAGCTCTGAGTTCCACATGACCGATTTAGGGGAGTATCCTACCTCCTTGGCTGAACCATTGTTAGGGACCGAGCCAACCGCTCTATCTTCATTCACCTGAGGAGCTATGCATCCAAAGTACTCGATAGATTCTCAATGTTAGACAGCCATCCAAAGCACACACCTATCGCTCAGAAGCTAAGTGCCAAGGACTGCCCTAACGATGAAGAAGCTAAGGCCCACAGGGCCAACAAACCTTATCGAGAAGAAGTAGGTGGCTTCATGTACCTCATGACAGGTACCCGCACGGACCTTGCATAATTCATCCGTGAAGTTAGCCAGTACCTGGACAACCCCTAATAATGGAAGACAACCAAAGTTGCATTAAAATATGTAACAACCAAGAGCTTCATAGCAGGAGCAAGCACATCGACATCAAGTACTTCTTCGTGCAGGAGAAAGTAGCTCGAAAGGAGTTCACCATTAGCTACTGCAATACAAGTGAAATGTGTGCTGACATTTTTACTAAGCCGCTCACCAGACCAACATTTGAGAAAATGAGAGAGTTATTACGAGTTGCTGCACCACAAAATTATTGAAATATAATAAATAAGTCTTTGTATGGTGAGAGCATTCTGTTTATTGTCCTAAAGGTTAAAAACCACCGTGAAATCCCCTTAGACGCATATACAGCTACTTACGTACGCGGCTGGAAGATGCGGAATGGGCGCACGAACGAGAAGAAGTTCATCCAGGTGCTTTTGTTGACAGGACGCTCGTGGTCGACGTGATCCTTGTCCTCGTCAATGATCGTGCGCTGTTGGCCCTGGTCAGCCACTCGAAGAACCACCACTCAATGGCCGTAGAACCGACTGTTGTAAGCTCACCATGTGAGACCATCTT